>JASAOA010001783.1:0-73968 GCA_030849815.1 Vickermania spadyakhi
GGAGTACCCACGCGAGGCGATCGCATCTCGGCCTTTCTCTTCTGGTTGACTTCTCTTCGACGTGGAGCCACACAGGGCTGCAACAGCGGCTCCGATCTGGTGGAGGAGGCGAGTGGTGTGTCACCACTGGAGCGGGAGGCGCTGAACAGCTGCCGGATAACCGAGCGGGACAGGTCTGCTTCCTCGCACTCCCTCAGCGCCACGCACGAAACCGCACTGGAGAAGACGGAGCCACTGGAGTGCGAGAGGTCCCTCCTGAGGCCGCATGGGGTGTTCGGCGAGGAGGTGGTCCTGACGAGCTCTTCCCGCTCGAAGTGGTCCAGACTGCTACTGAAACTGTCAGACAGAAGTCGCACAGGTTCGACATGACGAAAGAAGTGATATCCAGGGGCTACTTGGCCTGAATTTCGACGAGGAGGCACCCGCTTTCGAAGTTCCGACATTCGTCAATGCACTTGCACTCCGCACTTCCAAAATGACGTGCATCAATGGGCAGCGCACCCACCAGCAAATACAGCACAAAAACGAGCGTGGCTAAAAAAATGGAGCAGAATAAAATCAAATGTATCAAAATTTATTTCCCGTTGCCTTCACCCGCAGCAACAAAAAAATATGAGAGAGAAAGCAAGGCAAGAGCAATACTCCTCGCGCGCACAACAATACAATGGTGCGTTGTTGATCTCCTGCTAGAACTCAATCAAAAGTGTGAGAATATTTTATTTCTTCAAATTTTTGTGTTGTATTTTATATCAGCGAGGGGGTATGGGGCGCCCAGAGATAATTTTTTTCGATGCAGGCACTTCCACAGCACAAGGAAAAGGGCAGCAGTGACGTGGGAACACCTTGCCTTTTACAAATCAGAGAATGCAATCTTGGAAGATGACGGCAGCCGACCCTAAAAATGAGACTCCTCCGTGCTTTTCGTAATGGCCGCTGCCAGCTTCATGGCGTCCATCATACGCTGCAACGCACTTCGTTTTTTCTGTTGGCGCTGAACCTCCTGTGGCGCCTTGAACTCTTCGATATCCGGTTCATTCCAGTCCTCCGTATCCTCCACGGTCTGCATGGCGAGCCTGGCCGCGGAAGACGTAGAGAGAGGGTGCAGCTGCTGATACGTCTCCGCGGCAGCAGACATCGGTGTGCAGTAGCCGTACGACTGCAAGAACTGCTGCGTGTCCTCGAGAAGCTCGAAGGGGGGCACCTCCACCGGTATCGCTCGAGGGTCCGGCTCCGCTCGCTGGTGGTTCCGATCCGGAGATTGCAACGGAGCACCAGACTCCACCTCAGACGGGCGGAGCCCCAACACCGGCGTAAAGATCACCGGTGCAAAGGACGGTGCCTCTGTTCCAGCTAATCCTCTCTTCGACAGCATGGAGTGCTGGTCCACACTCCGTACTGAGGCCACGTCCTCGTCTGGGTGATCCAGTGTAAATTCGGCAATGTCATCCGCCTCCGTGGGACTAAGCTCCACCGTGGTGAGACTTCTTGGTTGGGGCATCACTGGTGGTGGCATCGCATTCGCTGGCTTTGTTTGACTGCACGACAAGAGTAAGGAGTGGCGAGCGGGGGAGCTACGCGGGAGATTCTCGTGCAAGGGAGATGAATGCGCTTCGTGAACATCAGAAAGTTCAGAAAGTAGCCCCGATTCGGTTTCTGGCGTCTGTGGCGGTGGAGTGTAAAGAAAAGCTGCTGGGACGCACTTCTCAGGACGGTGCTGCTGAGCTCGAGGTACGAGTGACTCAGCTGACGAGTCAAGGTTTGAATGAGGTGTATCATTTTGTATGTTGGTTTTCGTATCTTTCTCGGTGGAAAGCTCCATTTCAAGAGCTGATTGAGACGACCGTGTTTTCGGACTCTTAATCAAGTTCTTCTCTTTTGTGAGTCGTGATAACTCGTCGGTAACGTACTCGTGTGGCGTCGAATGTACGAGGGCAGTGTGCGACGAAATCGTGTTTTGGTCCTCTGTCGACATGTACGAGGCGGTGCTGGTCGCTGCCCCTCTATTGCCTGTGGCAGCCTTCAGTTTGTTCTCCAGCCATGCAATGTAATCAAATGCCTGCTTGAGCTGCTCTTCGATTGATCCAGTGGAAATAGAGGTGTTGACGGTTACCTTGTTCTTTACTCGCTTCGCTAGTTGAGCAAATCGCAGTGTAGAGAGCGTTTCCGATCGATTTCGCTCCTCCGGAGCAATGTTGCACAGTAAAAATGTCACGGCGTTTCCGCCAAAACTGTCCTGCAGCAGGCGAGTCAGCTTGCTGTCACGATAGGGGATGTGTCCTCCTTGTTTTACCCCACCGGTGGTCAGCCGCCTAATCACATTGCCCAGCAGGGTGAGAGACAAGTTAATACGCTGCGCCTCCAACAGTTGCAGCCCCTCTGCCCCAGTTTGGCTCACACGTTCGGACCCTGCCAGATCCACGAGTGTCAGCACCGACTGCTTCACCTGGAGGACCTCCTCCGCACTGCTGCCGATAGGCGGCGCTTCCGCAAGGCTCGCTTTCTCACGTTGACAGACACAAACCAAAAAGAGGGTGTGGGAGCGGTTACTTCGAGCGTTAAGTCGCGTGCCCCCGATCTTCCGCTCGTGCAACGCTTGCTGAATACCGGCCATCGCCTCCCCAAAGTCATTCACTGGGTGCCGTCGGAGCCCCTCCACCCACACGCTCGTGCCGAGCGACTCCCTGGGGGTGGACTGCCGGATGCGCAGCGCCACACCGCCCTCGGTCGCAGGGGAGGTGGACAAGTTGAAAGCCTTGGTGGAGCTGGCACGCCTCGTGGAGATAGACGAGGAGCCTCCTCCTTCACCCGCAGCAGGGGACTTGGTCGCCTTGAGCGCCGGCATCCTGGGGCCGGGCTCGTGCTCCTGCTCTGAGAACGTTTCCGCAGGGACGAGGGAAGACAAGCGAGAGAATCGGGAAGAGGGCCCGGTGGGTCGGATGTCCCCGGGAATCAGGTCCCTCAGATCCTCGTTGTACAGCTCTAGCGCACTCAGCTCCACAGTCCACGGAGCGTGGGCCCGCCGCTCCTCCTCTGTTTTGTACTCGCTCGCCTCTTGTGTGCACGGGCCATGCCTCTCCACAAGCTGCTGAAAGAGGAAGTACAGCATTCTAGGGAGTAATCCCACCTCGTCACTCCAGTTCCACTCACCGGTTTCCGGATTATTGTGGAAATTCGCCAAGCTTCCTCCCCCGGAGCCGATCATGGTGTGGGTCTTGCCAGAACCACTCTGGCCGTAGCACAGCACCGTGCCATTGAACCCGGAAAGCACCCGCTCCACTGCGTGATCCCCTACAGCGGTCATAACGTCTTCCTGGCTCGCCAAGTGGTTGAAAACCTTATCATATGAGAAGTCAAAGACACGCTTGGCACCTTGTGTGCTCGTCGCACTTCTATTGGAGTCCTCGCGAAGCCCCGCAGCAATTGGCGAGGCGGGGCACTCAATGATGTTTTCCAGCGTGTTGGCTATGATCCGATTGGAGACACTTTCGGAGAGATCGGTGGTGGGTCGCGATCGAACCCCCACATAGATGCCCTTCAACTCTGCGGTAGGTCCTGCAGACTCGGTTAAGGGCAACACGGTGGCGAAGCCATGCTCCAAACCCTCATCCCCTGCAGTGGAATCGTTCCTCACATCCATTCTCGTTGAGTTTGATTTATGGTTGTGTGGTATAGAGAATCGGAAGTCTTGGCTCGAAATCGGGAGCCACAAGGGTACTTCCACACTGGGAAGTTTGGAATCTCGAATAAGCAATAAGGAAGTTTGGAACCTTGTATATATGTATATAAAGCTCAAAGATCACAGTCTAAAGTGGTACTAAGGATTGAGCTAACTTAACATACAAGGGAAAAGTGAGAAAAAAATTAGTGAAGCGTAGTGATAAGTTTGTTAGTGCCTGTTTGACAGCGATTAACAGCACGATTAGCAGCTGATGAACAGAGAAAAGAAGACAAGCATCTTAAGGTTTGCAATCAACTGTATTACATTTATGACGAATATAACTGAAGCCTATTTTATTTTATTTGTTAATATATCTCTGATATTTTGGAAAAGACATCCGTATTATCATATCTGCTCTCGTTTAATCGATGGGAAGGGGGGGGGGGTATTTTCTGACGTAAAAAGAGACAGCGTCTTTACTCGCGCTGTGGTCCGACAGGACGAGGTCTGCCACGGGTCACACGCACGTGTTCTGGATCAAAGCCCGCTTCAGGAGAACGGTACACTGCCCACGATGGAGTCGCTAAGGCGTAGTCCAGTGAGGTGAAGTCCTGCTTACCGCTTTCCACAAGTTCGTAGAATTTATCGTAGTCGATCCACGTGTGCCATTGCCCGTTAATAAAGAATTTATCGAGAGCTATCAATACACAGCAACTGTGTTCGTGCTCGCAGGCAATGTGATACGGTTGATTTTGCTCCTTATTCGGAATCCATGAGCTGTTTATCATGTGAGGAGTTTGGTAATTAGGATGACGGCGAGCAATCTCTTCGCACAGCCCGGTGCAAAAGCGGATCACTTCGTCGTGCCGCGGTACATTTTCCTTCATTGTCAGCGTACTGCTGGTGCTCGTACCGCAGTACGTGACGCCCTTTACTTCAATGAAGTCCGGCCACCCTTGCATTACAAGATCCGCATAAGCAGCGATGTTTTCGGCATTGTATTGGTTTACTAGAGTAAGACGAAACACCGTTCGCTGTTTCTTCCGCTTCAGCTCTTGCACACACTGAACACAGCGTTCCCAGTAGTTCTCAAAGAGCGGGCGATCGATCCGCTTTAGTTCCTCAGGCGTTGCGGCATCAATGGAAAGGTAAAGCTGTACGACGGGCTTCAAGTCCCGCAGCTGATCCGGGAACTGAGCGTTGGTCACCATAAAAGAAGAGATGTGTCGCTCATGGAGGAGATCACAAAAGCCATTGATCTGCGGATACATTATGGGCTCCCCCACCAAAGACAGCGCACAGTGACGGATGTTCATGGCGTCCTGAAGTCGTTCCGGTGTAACGCCAGGCACACCCTTCATCTGTTTAATCATCGAATAATGGAACTCCATTCCCTTGTCCAATAATAGCTCTGGAGGATCTTGCTTCCATCGGAAATGACGAGAGACGGGGTTGGTGTGGTGTCTCCAACAAAACACACATTTGTTTGCACACGCCAAGCTAGGTGTCATTTCCATGCATTGAGAGGAGTTGATGTTGTAAAAGGTGTGTTTATAGCAGCCACCTCGGCCGCGAAGCATAGACTTTGTCCATCGGCATAGCTTGACACCCGAGTGCGAGCCAATCAGTCGATACCCTTGCTTTGTTAAGTTCTCCCGCAGTTTCGGGTACAAGAGCTCTGGGGGATTCTCAGGATCCTCATCCGGCTCATCCCCGCCCCACACGGCATCCTCCATGTCCTCTAAGCTCTCCTCCGACACGTTGGAATCTTCATCACTGCCGCACGGCACCGGCGGTCCATCACCCGTACTTGCCTCCTTGCAGCAGCACTCGTCACCCTTCTTTTTCATGCGTTTGGGGCGCTGAGTGTGGACAGATCCGTCGTTGTAAAACTCCGTGCGATTCAGCCACGCGAGTAGCGAGACCGTAAAAGTCTTGAAGAGCATCTCCACGCGGCGTTCACTGGCGTAGACGGGAGGCACGGCAAAGTTTGGCGCACCGAGGCCGCGGCACCACGCGACCAAGTTCTTTCCGAACCGATTGAAGTTTTCGGCGCCGTACGATAAGTCCCCCAGACCAAAAAGGGCAAATCGCTTCGATTCGAGCACCGTGCGTGGGACTCGATGATCTGTGAAGGCGTCTTGGACCAATGACTCAAAACTTTGAGAGGCTGGTGGCGCTTTCCCCTCAGTGAAAGTGCTCACAATATAGATAATGCAGACAATTTGCTTATCCTCAAGCAACGAGGTGGAGGTGAAGCCCATCGCAGCCTCCTCGTTAATCTCCATCACACGAACCACAGGGACCACTGGAGCCGCTTCTGAACTCCCAGAAAGTGAATCGACGCGACGGGCAGCAAGTGCAGAGGAAATGCTATTGAAAAGTTTGTGAGCCAAGCTTAAGGCAGTGCGAGTGTTGGTGGCGTATGCAATTGCGATTGTAGGAGTGCGAAGATTCGGAGCGGAATCTCCGTTGCAGGCATTTGTTTCATCATCACTCGGCTCCACCTCAAACTCCTCCGCGGACTCTTCATCGTCCCAGTTCGCAGGTGCTGCAACTTTCTTGCTTGCTGGCTGGGCTGCTGCTTTCTTCTCTCGTTTATTTTTCTTTCTGTCTGTCTTTTCCTGTGGCTGTGCCAACGAGGGAGTTGGCTGAGGCACAGGCTGTGACTCTTTCAGAACCGGAAGCTCTTCGGTGTCACTCGGCTCCACCTCAAACTCCTCCACGGACTCCTCATCGTCCCCTCCGCCGGAGAGATGGTCGGCCCCAGTTCCTACCTTCGGAATACGCTCCGAGTTAGTCAGCGGGGCGAGCAGTTCTTCTCTCCTGCACACGTGTTCGTACGCCAGGAATGTCACCACTGGTAAACACAAGCAAAAAAGAACTTCCCACCAAGACAGTAAATAACTCAAAAACATTTTTCTCTGTTTTGCACTTGCAGTTATCTGATGAAGAGCGGTAATAGAAGTAATGCAAGTCTAATCGGTCAAAACAACTTCCCTTAGCGAATAACCTCTATTTCAATAAAAGGTATCCATAAACCAAATAAAAAGCCGAGCAGATGAAGGAAAGTCATCAGTAAAAACACATTAGTAGAATAGACACGAAAATCAGTGGTGAAATGCGAAACAAGGTGTCAGTCAGTGACACGAGGATTCAATATTAGTTTTATTCGTTTTGTCCCACTGTAGTACATCAGATATCAACGATTGGTTGAGATATTGATGTGCCTCTGTGCCTCTGTTGAAGTGCGAAAAGTCCGTAACTTCCATATTAGAAGCGCAGTTCAACCTCTCGAACGCCTCGCTGGAACCTGCAATTACCTTCAATCGCAGCTACGTGTTCTCGAGGCCCAACAATCCCACACAAGGAGAGCACCCCTTTTTGGACCACACACACAAGCGTGTAAAGAAGTGTGTCAAAGTCCACAACGAATTCCTCTCCATGGAGAAGTCTGCAGGCAATTGTACAGAAAAGTGGGTTTTAGTGTATAATACTTCCCGAGGAGGCAGGACTCGTTGATGGTGTCGTTTAATTCTCTCTTCTTTTCGTTCCCGTGGAACGGTACTTTTTTTTTTCCCTGGGACGACACCTAGGATTTCTCCAGTAGGCTTAGCGCCATTCGGAGCTCGATCACTGCCTGCCGATGATCTAAAAACTGCAGGGCACTCACCGCCTGCTTCGCATGTTTCTGTGCCGCGAACACATCGTCCATGGATACGAGACCATTCCCGGCCTCTGGCGCAACCGCCCCATGAGGGCTTTCCTGTGGCGTGTCCTGGATCGTCACGGCAGCCTTTGTCCCCACGACGTCCCCACGCCGCTGACGCTCCTGTGAATGTGGCACCGGGGAGCAGTTCTGCGGTGTGTGAGAGCTGCTGTTCGGTGCAGAGTTCATGTTCGACGACGATCCGTAGGTCGCGCTGCTCCCGTGGTCTGTGCGGGTGTACATCTCCCCCGAGTCGATGAACTTCTTCATCCGTGAGGCCGTGTATTTCGCATACCGGCACCGTTCTGCAGCGATGGGGTCCATCGTCCCGTCCTTCGTAAACTGCCCCGTTGCCTCGAAGAGCACTGCTGCCGTGAAGAAGAGTCGGACCAGGGAGAGATGGCACTGGCCCGCCTGCTCCTCCTCATCTGCGCGCTGAAACAGAGCCAGGGCGGTCTTGGTCAACGTCGTGCGGCCGTCGACACTATTCAGGCGGGCACCAAGGGCGACCTTCTCGTGACTGAGCTCTTCTAGCAAAGCATTGAGAAACTTGGTCCCCTCCTTGTCCTCCTTACTGCGCTTTTTCACTCCAATGTGCACTGCATGGGTGCGCAAGAAGTACGACACCACAGGGTCCTTCTGCTGGAACTCCTCTGCACGCTGCAGAAAGGGGCGCATCGCGGGTGCCCACGCCGCTGGCATCTTTGCGATCAGCGCGTCCATCTGGTCGCTGCGCAGCCGAAGAGGCGAGACGCTGTAGTGCGAGCTGCCAGGCAGCGGCGCAGGGTACCGCCGCTTTGGTGGCTGAGGCTGCTCTTGGTTGGGGTAGGCGGGGAAGCCAGAAGTGCGTGGAATAGGGGTTAATCGCGGGTAGCGAGTGTGTGCTGGTCGTTGCCGGAGTGGGCGGGAAGCCGGGGGGCCAGCGTGTTCTTGGCGACTCGTTGTGAAACGGAACGAAGCAAAACTGTGTTTAAAAAGAAAGATTGATTACGATAGTAGGAAAATCATAAAAAGAAGTGTAAGAGGTATTCCAGTCATTCCCTTGCATCACGTCACTACTTTGGAATCATTTAGTATTCCCTGGGTTTGTGGCACAGAGAGCACTCAACCTTGAGTGTTTTTTTGCCATACCATCTTGTTTTATTCCATTTCCATTGCACAACGACGAGAAAAGAATTTAAAAAAATACAGTGATACGTCAGTACAGAATGAAACAACAAAGGATGCGAAGTAATGAGACGAACGCAGAGAAAAAAAAAAAAACAGATGTTACAAAACGAAGCCAAAGGAGCCCAGTGATTGAGATAGCCTTTTCTTAATTCCTCTTGCTTTCCAAAAGAGCGTCGAACCTGCTCCGCCAGCGGTCGTCCAGATACCAAACGAGTGCCCTTTTAATGGCTTGCTCGCTTCTCTATCCGTTGAATCGTTTCCAGCTCCAGATCGACTCTCTTCAGATCCTCAGTGACCTTCCCAATGCGATGGTTCAGCTGGGCATACCGTGGTTCGGAGCCGTTGTCGCTGGTGTTCCGCCGCAGCAGGAAGTCACGCTCGAGCTCCATCCGCTGCAGCTGGCTTTCCAGCACACCCTGCTCCCGGCGCAGCTGATTGGCAATAGCGGTGTCCCGCTCCCGCCGCCTCGGCCCCTCAGGGTCCCGCGGCGCCATATCCCGCAGTCGCTGCTTCTCCTCCTCCCGGAGCTGCTGCAGCGCTGCGTCCTCGCGGGCCATGTAGCGCTCCGCCTCCGGGGAGTCCCTCACCACGTCCGGACGCTGGTGCTGCGCCTTGAGGCCACCAGTGAAGAGCGCCTGCTCCACCTCCGCGCTCTCTGTCAACTTGCTCGCACCTCGACGCGACGTCGCGGTGCGCAGTGGTCGTGGCGCTGCCGCCTCGCGTGGGTTCCCGTCCCACCGCTGGTGCCGCACCTCCAGGTCCGGCTTGGAGCTCCGCTGTGCCCCCTTCCTCGACTCCTCCATCACACAGCCCTGTTGGGGCTTTGTCGTGTCAGAAAGGCTGTCGCAGTCCAGAGGAGGCGGTCGTTCGCTGGCAGTGGAGCTCTCGGGTTTGGGGCGGGGCCGCCGCTCGTAGCGTCCTTTCGGCTGCGCCGCGGGGTCGGCGTGATGCGGCTCTGCAGGTGGTGAGGTCGCCGCGGTCGGGTTCCACATCGCCCGCGACTCGTCCGGAATCTGGGAGACGTTTCGCGAGGAGGACGGGCTGCGGCGCCGGCGATACTGCTCTGCCAAGGTGGGACTCCCGCGACGCGACCCGGCCTCGTTGTCGGGCAGCGGCCAGGTGCTCAGCGGCACCCCGGACTTGGAGCGGGACCGTCGTGTCGAGGTTTCACCGTCTTGGCTCCGATCACCCGGATACACCGCTGCGGGATTGTGCTCGCGGCGTGGACGAGGTCTGGCGGGTGGGGTGAGGGCTGCCTCCGTAGGGGGAGCGGAGTGGATCGAGCTGATCTCCGAGGCGGCGAGTTCCTTTTCTGGTGCGGCGATACGCCTGGCGGGTTTGGAACTCGGTGTCGAGCTCCGGCTGGGGGCATCCGTCATTGGCGAAAAGCGCAGTGCGTGATGGTGAAGCACGGTGTCGATGTGCTGTAGCAGTCGCTTGCGGTCCTTGCTGCTGAGCTGAACAGAGTCGTCCTCCTGAGACGTGCGGCAGAGCTCCGTCGAGACGAGCTGCAACGCTGCCCGGTGCGCCTCGTAGGAGGCGATGGCACGGTCCAGCATCACCTCCAGCCATGTCGCTCTCTCATCCGGCATCGGGTAGCGTTCCAGAAGGATTCAATCGGGGGGCCGGCAATTCAACGGACCACACTGAGACCTCTGGGGGGAAGGAAATAGAGTGCGGTGTGTTAGAACAAAAATTTATCAAAGAAGAACTCGAACGCGTCTTTACTTTCTCGCAGTCGCACTAAAGCATAACTACCATCACCATGCGAAAAATAAAAAGAGAAAAAAGGGGGAAGAGAGAAGCGATAAGCAGTAAGAAATACCTCCATCGCAGGTTCTACGGGTTGTCCGTTCTTGACTTTCGCAAACGTCAGTCGTAGAAAAAGATGCTTCACTAGAGGATAGAGTACTTCCTATTGCATCATCACATCATTCTATTCATAGACATTCGTTACGTACTACTGAAAAGCGGTTCCTTCTGAATGAGGGTCAGTCCAGCAAAAGGTACAACCCTTCGTTTGAGAAAAAAAAAAGGATCCACGAAGCGCAGGTACTCGATTGAATAATAGTAATATTGGAATGAAGAAACAACACTTCAGCCGGTATACATCTCTGACAACTGCGACATTCATTCGTTTCGACAGACATTCCGGTAACCGAATCTTGTTTCAGAAGAAGTAGTAAAAGAGAAGAATTTGGTGTTATTTTTTGTTATTTTTTATTTTTTGAACTATGAGTACACTATCTTTTAAGTGTGGTGCTCCAGACTACGCTGAGAAGTATTCCAGAAAAATCCAATGTGTTGCCTTGTCCAGATCTCTACGACGTCAGCCTTCTCACACTCTAGCTTCAACTCCACATCCTAGTCAATGCGCTCTCTGACTCCAGTCTACACGACATATAGATTATCTTTAAGATAGTTAGAATATAGCAAACGCCTCAAGAGATTCATCACTACCTCGACAAAACAAACGGTCAACCTCGCTGGACTTATCTTGGTTCTCATTTTTTCTCGCTGAATATTCCCTGCTTCTCCTTAGCCTGGGTCCGCAGAGGTCGTATCTCACAGCACGCCTTCTAAACTTATTAGAGGCGATGCGAGAGCTTCAATCAACTTGTGCCGTCCCCTAGCATTTCCTCGAGATCTTTTAAAGCTAGAACAAATCCAATATTCGGGTTGATGTCCGGCTTCACACGATGGACGTGATGAAGGGCCTCCGGGAGGCGCATCCCTAGCCGTGTCCTCTCCCATACCTCTGGGAAGTCGAGCACGTCATCCGTGTGGTCGAGAGGGCTCGCGGCAGGGGTGTCGTGGGTGGGGGGGGGCTCGCAGATGGGACACATGATGAGGTGGTCGAGTACCGGCAACGGTGAGGTGTTTCCTGCAATGGGCTCGGGCAGGACCCGCAGCGGGATCACCGGAGGGGGTGGGGAGGGTCCGCTGGGGGGGGAGGGGTCCGCGTAGCGCTGGCCAAAGGTCTTGCCCTGCAGGCGATGCACCATGTGTTTCTCCTCCTCGAAGGACTCTCGTGAGAAGAGAGAGGGGATCGCGTCTGAGGGACAGCGGCGGATATCAGCGCCGTAGAGCATCAGGTAGGCTAAGATGAGTGTGGCACTGCGGCTGACGCCCATGCGGCAGTGCACCAGTACGCCACCGCAGTCTTGCTCCATCTCCGTACTGGGTGAAAACGTATCTGAATCTTCTGCATGAGCAAGCCTCTCCTCACGTCGTGCATGGCGCCTGTGAAGTTGACGGTGGATCATACCGCACACCGGCAGGAACAGCCGCGCAATGGACTCGTCGGAGTGGTCGCGCAGGAGAAACTGCATGTATCGCACCCCCGCCGCATTCCAGCGCAACTCCTCCTTGATCGTGCACTCAACGGCGACGTTGACAACCAACGAGACGTGAAACGCTCGAAGTGCTTCAATGTCCGAAGCGCAATGGTGGGCAGAGAGAAACAGCCCCGGCACGACCTCGACAGCATCAAAGGCAGGAAACTGCAGTCGCCTCGACAACACCGAAGCCGAAGCTCGAGACTGGGGGCCACGTCCGCAGGTTCGAGGGGAGCGGGCCATCTCCTGGCTGGCCAACAGGGAAGGGTGGTCCAGCTCCGGGCTGCTCGAGACGGAGGACAGACGGCTACCGGATGGCAAGTTCAGCATCACCCTCGGACGCGGGGGCTCTGTAACGGAGGAAGCCATGGACCGTTTGGCGCACGGCAGTCGTTTCGGTCTGCGCTCCGGCTCACTCCGGCACGGCGAGGACTCCTCTCCTCTGCAGCTGCTGCAGGCGGTGGTGGTGGGCAGCCGGAAGGAAACGCTGGAAAGGGGCCTTGGCATAAAGGCAGTGTTTCGCTGAGCGAGCAGCATAGGGTGAATAATATAATATATCAATAATAGCACAACAAAGTAGAAAGTTTCGTCTGGTGGTTGGCTGTGAAAGTAAACTTCTCCTCAAAAATGAAGGGTAGAATTTTATATATATGCACTCCTAATGAACTTTAAAAATGAAAAAATAAACGATGAAAGTAGTACTCTGTACCTATACGTGTATAAAGTATAACCAAGCGAACGACCGGGACAACAATGCCGTCAGGAAGCAGTCCTAAAAACCTAAATTTCACAACACAGAGTAAGCCAGGGAACAAAACAAGATACAAATACTACTAGTCTCTAACACTTCTTTAATGCAGCAAGCTCCACAAAAAAAAAAAAAAAATTGACAATCATGAGATCGACAGTCGGCAAAGAAAAACATTTAGATGCATAGGTAGATGTCCAGACAGTGTTTCAAGTTTCAATTTCATCCTCAGAGACGCCATGCAACACTTACTGGCACTTTTTTTTTTCTGCTGTATGTATATACTTTTTAGTGATGAGAGAAATCGTGCAACTAAGCACCACGATGGAAATAAAGGGGTAAAGTCATTCACTTTTTTAATTCGCTTAATTATTAGATGTTCTGGTTAACGGAGTGTGTTTGGCTGAGAGGCCAGGGCTACAATTGCAGCGTTTAATTTTCTTTTTTTTTCTTTATTTTTTTCAGAAGCAAAAACAGCACGTTTAAAATTGGAAAAAAAAAAAAGAGAAGAAAACAAGGGGAAAATAATTTAAAAAATTTAAAAACTAGATTTATGAGGAGTCTTTTGATCAGTATTCCTATTACGGGAAGAGAAGTTCTAGTTTCCGGCTTGGTCGTGGGGAATGCCAAAAAGGATCCTAATCCTGAGAGACACTCTCTTCCGTTGTCCAGTTCCCCTCTTCTCTTCTCTCCTCGAGGAGAACGCCGCTTCGATATATTCTCGCTGGACATCTCGACCTCCCCACCGTGTCTGGGTGTGAATGGAGCTAGTTCTCGCCACCATGTCATGATCCACTTCTAGACGAATACTAATATAGGTATAGGAATACTAATATAGATATTAGCCAAAGATCTCATAGAGACTCTAATCGTATAATATTGCACCAATGTAAAAGTGGACGTAATCTACATCTACAGCGTAGAAAGTGTAAGCTGAGAAACGTGGAACTCTCCTGCAGTCACTTCAGTCTCTTTGGGAAGTATTAGATGAAATTCAAAATGAGTTCAATCTGCACAAGATAACGCAGCTACTTTGGGGGGCTACAGAGTAGTTGTCTCTACTTTTATATTCTCTTTCTCTTTGTGCTCGATCCATTATATTTCCTTTTTATTTACTTTAATCCTTTCGATCTTATTTTCTTGTCGTTGTTCCTTCACCTTTTCAGTCAGTGGCTTTTTTGGTTTGTTTAACTTTTTCGGACGGCATTTCTAAAGAAGAAATTCTCATCGTGAGATCAATCACAAGGAAAAATATATATATATATATATATATACAATAATATACTTAGTAGTGTACGTATAATATAAGAAATATATCGATCTGTGTTGCCTATCCTTTCGGATGCTTTGGTTTGTTGTGTGTGAGCGGATTACCGAAGCAGCTGAAAAAGAAGTGAAGAGAGCCCTTTTTCTGGGTTTATTATTCGGCAAGACCAAAACAATACAATAAAAATAAATAATAAAAAAAAGTAGCAAGTCGAACAAATATATAAAAAGAAGATAATAGTACAAAAAGCATGCACTTGTAATGCGGCGTAAAAGATGTATTTACTCTCTTCTCCACTAGACTTGGATGGATGTGTGGCGGAGGCGGAACGTTCCAGTACAAACGGGTCTCGTGCCACATACTGTTGCACTTTACCGGTTGTTGTTGTAGTTGTTGTTTTTCTTTAAGGGTATGTGCTGTTTGTGTACACACTCACGTACAGGAGTGCAGAGACGAGGGTTTGAAACAATACGGGAATCACCGCTTAGTCGTTCTCCTTCCAAACAAAATGCAATCCTTACCGCCATGGTATGGTGAGTAAGTCCGCTTGTTTCTCGTTGATGTAAGGAAAGGAAAAAAATTAATCCGTCAATCATATATTTATATTTATTTTTTTTTTCATTTCATTAAAACAAAGGGTATTAAGAGATATATATAAAAGTATTTAGAAATACAGATTCCCTTTCGTGTTTTTTATTCTTTTTTTATTATTTTATTGTTGTTTGTTTGTTTTTAGAAATGCTAAAAAGAAAATCATAATAAATATATAGCGGCATGGACGTCTAGATGTGATGTAAAGAGCTCCCATCCTCGAACCTGCTCACGAAGCTATTCGTACTGAATGTAGTTGTCCGAGAAATACTGCGGCTTCCCACGCTTCTGGCCAGGCATCGGACGCTGCGGCGAACTCTCGGACTGGCGAGTTGCGGGGCCGTTGTACGGCTTCGCGTACGTCAGCTTATCCATCCCCGGCGGCGCTGCCGCCACCGGCACGTGAGCCCTGCGAGGCCGGAAGTCCCCCGTGGGCACCCGCGACGTCGTCTCCCGCCCCCCCACGCAGCCGGCAGCGGTCGGCAGGCTTGGGTCGCGGTGGTACGGCACCGCACTGGCCTTGGCACAGAACGGGAAATGCGAGCCCGGCACCGGAGGCAGAGCTCCGTGCCTCGCCCCGGTGCTGTTCGCGGAGTGCCAGCTTCCAGAGAAGCGCTCCACCTGGCTAAGGATGTGGCCGTCGCTCGATCCCCGGCTGTAGAGCGGGGACGAAATCGGGCTGTGCACCAGGGACGGGGCCTGCTTGGCGCACTTCTGCAGGTCTTCCTCCATCACGCGGTTAATGCTCTCGTCCCGCTGAGCGCAGCGCTGGCGCAGGACTTGCAACCAGGGCTTCATGATCGTCTCCCACCGATGCAGCGCAAAGACGGCCTTGACGCGCGTCCGCTCGGGATCTTCCTCGGTGGGCGGCTCAGTGCTCATGTACTCCCCCAGAAACCACTGCATCCCAGCCGCCACACGAAGTCGTTTCCTGTTGAACGACTGAATCGCGTCTTGATGCGAGGCACAAAAAGCCTCCAGCTCTCCCTCCTGTGGATCCGCCAGCAACTGCTCCATCACCACCAGCAGCTCCGAGTAGTCCTCTGGATAGAAAAAAAGATTCCACTCAAGATCGCTGCAGAAAGTGTTTTGCAGTGTGATCAGCTCGGTATGCTTCACACCTCCAAGTGAGGCGAGGTACATCACGCCCTGCATGATGTCATCCTGGACCTTCAAGCCCACCGTTGCACCCGTTAGGATGAGCCGGTGTACCGAGTAGATGTCCACTGGAAAACGAATAAAAGTGAAGCGGAAGATCAGCAAGAGGCCCGCGAGCATGGCGGAGGGACTCAGAGCGGGGTGGCTAAAGAATCGACCCATGTACAAGCGCACAGAAATGGACGGAATGTCTTTGCTATGAAAGATACTATCGTTCGTCGTGCCTTTCCCGTATTGCTCCAGGCAGCACATCGTCATGCAGTAATTGATGCACACGCCGGCATACTTGAAGTCTACCGCAGGGAGTTTGGAGTGCGCTAAAACCGCTGTGGAAACGGCGGTGGGGATCCCGGAAGGTGGGAGACATCGCTGCGCGGAAACGCGGGTTTGCTCTGCAGGCGGGGGCCTGCTCTCCCCCGCTTTGGCCTTGGCGACGCTGAGATGGAACCCGAGAAGCTCTTCCTCCGTCTCGCGCGCCTCGGATGGGACCGTCGAATCGGAGGAGGGGCCGTTGGCCGCGCGCTGGGCCGGGTCCTCCTCATCAGAGGGGTCTAGTTCTTTTGAACAGTTCTCGTGACGGCTCATTAGTGCTACCATAGAAAAGATGAAAGCAGAGGCCTAGAGCAGCACACAGAAATGAAGTCTAGCTCAGTGGGAACTAGAATCTGATGCTGCGAACGTGCCAAGATATTTCACGACGAAGAAACTATAAAACTAATTTATTATTATTTCACGCACACTACACGAGAAGTGTGATGATGTATGTGCTTGATGGGAATTAACTGTAGTGTTTCCACGTACGGATGTAAAAAAACACAACCGAAGGAAGAAACAGCTGGTCTTTGAA
Organism: Vickermania spadyakhi; assembly: GCA_030849815.1. NCBI lineage: Eukaryota > Euglenozoa > Kinetoplastea > Trypanosomatida > Trypanosomatidae > Vickermania > Vickermania spadyakhi. The sequence goes on from JASAOA010001783.1 coordinate 16,487, forward strand.
TATAATTGCCAGACTTTCTAGCGTGTAGAAGAGTAGACGACAAATTATAAAAAACAGTTTGCAGATAATAAAAAATTGGAATAGAAAAAAGGAATCGTTGTACATGCCGAAGCGGCTTCCGCTTGGTAACCCAGGTCACAATAACGTCCGTGAAAGATTCACATCGTTGTTTTACTATAATTATTGTTGTTCTTCGTTCATTGTTGTTTGTTTGTTTGCTTTTCTTGAAAAATGTAACGAAGGATACAGACTACCCAATGTTTACTGTGTGTTGTACACACACGCAGCGGGCTTTGGTGAGGATGTATTGTCTCTAGGACCTGGTGAAGGTGAAGAAAAAAAAGATATTTCGGTAAACGCTGGAAAGTACAAGCAGCTGGTCGACATCGAAAGAAAACACAGAAAATAGTAATACGAATACAAAATGATCCACAAGGGACAAAGGACAAGGCCGTTAAAGACAGCTGGCAGGCCCCCTCGGTCTTAAGTCGAGAAACGTCGTCGAGGCTGGGAGAGCCGTTCGGTGGCGTGGCGTTGTGAGGCGGCAGCGGCGCCTACAGGAATCTCCTTCACAATGACGTACGGCCTTCGATTTTCATCCAAGTGCACCTCCTCTACAAGAACACATTCCGGGTGAGCCGCTCGATCGGAACTCTTCAGCCGGCGACGAGCTGCTGGGCGGCCTGGAAGCACCGGAATGAGGTCGCGCTCAGGCCCAAGCGCCCAAGCAGACGGCTGCTCGGCTCGCCCACTGCAGCAAACGCTGCGGCCAACGCAGGAGCTCCCGGAGGGCCTAGCCGGTGTTGAAACGCGGCTGTGCGTATCGCCATCCCCATGTGTCTCGGGGCGGAAGTCGCGGCGCAGATCGATCACTGGAATGTTGGCATCCGCCACAAGTCCAGTCCTATCGGGGTGGCGGGTCCCACCCGGTTTCCGCTTGTTCTGGAGCACCTCGTCCAGCCACGCCCGAGTAGAGGAAGATGCCCCGCTCCAGCGAGGGAGAAACGCGCAGCACGGCCGCTGCGGCTCCGTTCGTTCTCGCGCCATGCGCAATGGCGAGGAGGAGGACAGCGGAGTGGATCGCCGCAGACCGCTTCGCAGAGGGGTGGAAGGGTGTTGCCAAACCGAGGTCGAACATTCTCCAACGGAGCGCCATGGAGATGCAGAACAGCGAAGCTGGCGAGGAGGCGGTTCTGGCACTGAAGGTCGTGCTACTGCGACTCTCGGGCTACAAGGAGTGCCCCGTCGCCCGAAAAGTCTTGTGCCGGAAGTGAGAAGCCCGTCCCGCTGTCGTCGCGGTGGATCGCACGCACGGGCGTACTTGCGGGAAGACGCTGGGGTCGAGCTGCGAGAGCGGGCACCACCCCTGGAACACCAGATGCTGCCGTCGTCGTCGGACTCGTCAGGCGGTAGAAGCGGTGGAGCTGCTCGTCGCCTGGCGGTAGTCGGCTGCAAGTTCAGAGTGGAACGAAGAGCTGGCGGTTCGGAGGCTGGGGAAGCATTGGGGCTGCGGCTGCGGCGTCGACCACCGGTGCAGTGGGAAGCCGCCGTGCTGTCCCGGTGTACGGTTCTCTCTAGTCGGCTGGCATGGCTCCAGTCGGAGCCACAGTTGTACGGGTGCACCGGCGCCTGCGTCTCCTGCTCGAGCTGGCTGCCACCGCTAGGTCGATAGAAGGGCCTGCGGGCACTCTGTTTCTCCCGCTCGACTGGCATTTCAATCTTCTGGATGTCCGCCTCCAATGTGGGGTCTCCTCGGGGACTGGAGCGGCGACATCCGACCACCCTGTACCGCCCGCCACCCTCGTTGACGGTCCCGAAGGGTCGGCGCAGCGGTGACGGCTTCAGCAGAGCGTCTGGGGCAGCTTTTGCAAAGCACCACGGGACTGTGTGCGCTGGAGAGGGAGATCGGTGCAGCGTGGCAGCAGCAGCAGGAGAGGAGCGCTGCTGCCCTCGCGCGTGGGACGGTGAAGCGTGCGAGTGTCGACTCTGGAGGATCTGATACAGCCGCCGGATGCTCTTCTCCGTCAGCTGTCTGCTGCGGCAATGACCGATAAAGTCATCGTCTGGAGTCTGCTCGGAGACAGAAGACAACGAAGCGCTGGTGGGCGAAGTTGCTGGTTTCCTTCGCCGCGGTTGTGCGTTTCCTTGCCTTCTCTCACGAACTGGGGTGGAATCCCGACGAGAACGGGAGCGGGCAATGCTGGACGACGCTTCGCTCGGGCTATCTGATTTGAGAACGGCACGGCTCTCTCGACCCGCCAGACGCCCTGCTGGAGCTTTCTTGGGTGTGTTGGACCTGTTTCGCTGGGCTGGCCGCAGACGTACGGGTGGAGACTTCCGCTTCTCTGGCGCCTGCTTTGCCATTCGCGGGGACGTCTCCATCATGGGAGAACCCCCACGCTCGTCCATCACCGTTTTCTTTACAGGGGGGGCCTCATTCCGCTCCACTGACCGGCTACTGGGTGGGCTGACAGAGCCCGATGGGCTAGCCACTTGTTTTTCTGTTGCGGGCTGTACAGTGGTCATTTCTTGAAGCGGCTCTGACGCTGGTGGCGATAGCCGGTTAACCATATGTCGCGTAGGAGGAGGCACCGCCACTGCAGCTGGAACCGGTACGGAAATGTCCGAGTCACTGCTGGAGTGCGCATCGGCTGGTGGGGATAGTGGAGCAGCTGGAGCGGGAGGGGGACTCTTGGCAGAGGGTGGGGCTACGGGAGAGCTTGTGGGTGTACTCTGCAGTGAAGTGTCTCCTTTCACGATAGATGTAAAGGATCGGAAACTAGGAGAAGGAGGCTTTGGCGCTACAAACTTCGGAAATCGGGGCAGCGGCAGCCCTGCAGTGGACCGCATCGGCGGGCCGGCCACCACAGAGCCGCTTCTAGGTCCGCCAATCGCCACCAGCTGCCCGGGTGGCCGGGTAACCAGCATTTTCTTCGATACAGCCCCGGGCGGAGGGAGGGCACTCACACGGTGTGGCGTCGTGGTGGATCCGCCAACGGTGAGATTCGACTGGGAACAACGCACGGAGTCCGGCCGAAGTCCGGAGCCCTCCGACAGCGCTAATGCAGAAGGTGACCGTACGACCCCGGGTGGGAGAGTGTCCAAGCGTCTCATCGGCCTTGCAGCGCCGCCAGCACGTTTGACCAGCATCATCCCAGGCGACATCTTCGCCAAAGGCAGACGTCGAGGCGGTGCTGAAGGAGAGCGCGATGCCGGCCCCGGCACTGCAGGACGGGGGACTGCCGGCGCAGCTGCGGCGGCCACCGGGCATCCCGCAGCAACGGCTAAAGGCGCCTTCCCTTCTCCCTCTGGCGGAGACGCGCTACTCCGATGAAAATCTTGCATACGGTAGGAACTCCGCACCTCAGGTGGTCTCGATGATCCAGTATCGTGTTTGCTGTAGAACAAAAAAAGAATACACCGGACAGAAGCACCACTGTACTCTATGGAGTAGAGAAACAACCGAGAAATAAAAGAAAAGAAAAAGATGTGATGATTGCCCTGAACAGCCGTTGACAAGTATGAAGTAGTGTGGAACCATCCTCGTCACTGTCCAAAATTCTAACGGGTAAAGCATGCCACGTAAGCATTCACCCGTCGCAAATAATAATAATCATAAGAATAATAATAATACAGTTGTTCTTATTGTGTCCAACAGTTGAGACAAAGTGATTTTTTGACAAAAAAAAAAAAGAAACAAAAATGAGGTACAAGTTAAAGAAGCACCACCACTCATGTGAAGTTCTTCAGTGGAAACATTTTCACGGGGTAGCCGGCCGCTCGAAGCCGCTCCAGGATGGCCGTCGAGTTCACCGGAGCAGCGGAATGTTGAGCTTTCACAGCCGTTTGCGTTGATCCACTGTCACGAAACGACGTCCCAAAGGAATACCCGAGCTCGCTGCTGGCGAGTGGAAAGTGCGAATAGTGCCCTGGCCCGACAACAGAGGAGCCGGGCTGAAGCCACTCCCTCGCCTCCGTCCCAAAACGGTACCCCTCCCCGCTGTACCCCGGCAGCGTGTAATAGGCACCGGGGCCAGGCACATCCGCCGCCGCTGCCTCCACCGGGTGCGCTGTGCCGACAGGAAAGCTGAAAGCTGGTTTCCCCTCCCCGGGCTGCGGGGGCTGGTAGTAATACCCGGGACCCGGCACCAAAGTGGACGGCGGAGCGTCGTAAGGCTTGGCAGTGAGAGTGAAAGCCGGAGCAGCGCCAGGGGCGCCGATGCCGCCCATAGCGCTGTACGTCCCGGGGCCTGGGACAGCGGCAGTGGGGTCAGCGGGCTCGTTCTTCCCAAGGAACACCGCCGCCCGCGAGAACTCGCCGAACGACCCCGAGACGTCGTAGGCACCAGGCCCCGGAGAGAGGCTCTGCACTGCAGCATCAGGAAAGCGCTCCGTCGCCCCAAACGCTGCGCCACGAGGTGCGAGTTCGCTACGAACTCCCACCGCAGTGTCGTAGGACCCCGGGCCAGGGACCCCGTACGTCGTCGCGGCCTCCACGAAGCGTGCAGCGGAGCTGGAAAAGCCCACCCCGTCCACTGGCTGAGCAACCCTGTCCCCCACCGGCGGTAACGGGTCGTACTGTCCCGGCCCGGGGGACATGGCCATCGCTGGCGCCGCACTGAGAGGTCGCGGTGCCTTGGGAATGGAGATCTCCACACTGTTCCGCTGGGGGTTCAGGTCGTAGCTGCCAGGGCCCAGCAGCGTCCCGGGGCTTTGCCGCCCCTCCTCAAACCTCGGTGCAGTCGGGATGACAGGAGCTCTCTCTGTTCCTGTAGCCGCTGGGAGGGGCAGGTAAGCGCCAGGCCCTGGGCTTTGTGCACCGCTCCGCTCCTCCGGCCAAGGAGGGCGGGCCGCAGCGGTAGTGATCGGAATGCCGTGGTGCAGGTGATCACCTTGGCGAAGATCAGCCACATCGTAGGCTCCGGGGCCGGGGGACTCGCTTACAGCGCCATTCACAGAGCCGCGGGCTGTAGGGGCTGTTCCAAATCTAACGGCAGGCCCATGCGGTCCGGAAGGGAGCTGATACTGCCCTGGGCCCGGTTCCGTGCCTTGATCCGACTCTGGCACCCGCGACGCCTGAGGAAACGTAAACGATGGATACGCTGAAACGAGAGCAGGCGCGTAGGCGCCGGGTCCGGGGCCCTCGCTGTAGACGGGCTGCTGGCCAGCCCCTAGCGAAGTCCCAAAGCTGTAGCCAGCCCCAGACTTCCACAGCGGGTGCTCCGGGTCATAGCTTCCTGGTCCAACCTCCTGTGCAGTCATAGCCGGGGTGGGCATTCGAGGGGCTCCGCTGCCCAGGTGTGGCGCAGAGTTCGTGGTTGGTGGAACTGTCAGTACATACGAGCCAGGGCCAGGGCTGTCCACGCCGCCCCCTTCCAGCTGCTTCTCTGAGCGCGTCGCAGTCCCGAAGCTGTACACGGGGTCATTGCGGCTCACAAACTGCACGGATGGAGAGTACTGCCCGGGCCCCACAGAGTCCCTGTGGACGGCGTTCTCAAATCGACTGGAAAATCCAAACATCGGTGTCCCCCTCAACGAGAAACTGGGAAGGTCGTAAGATCCTGGCCCCACCGCCGAAGACGGATTCGCCTCCGCGCTGGGGTCTTTGTCCGCCCGAGGAAAGGAAACGGTGGGCCCTGACGGAGGTAGTAGAAGCGAATATGCCCCAGGTCCAGGAGCCTCGCTCACCTTCAAAGGTGGCGCACGCTGAGAGGTTCCAAACACCACTGTTGGCACGCCGGATGCGTCCCTCCAGTCCACCTCTGTGCTGTACGCCCCAGGTCCCGGGGCATCCCTCCCTGGCTGGGCCTCCGTCCCGAGACGAGCGGCACCAGAGCCGAAGCCCTGCTGACTATTACCCACCAGACGGCCAGGCTCCATGCTTCGCCACAGATACTGGCCATCTTGTAGAACCGTGGGATAGTACGCCCCAGGCCCGGGCACGGCAGACGCGGCACTCGCTTGCTGCTCCACCGCAGAGATCCGTGGGGCGGAACCCATCACGACCCCTGTCGACGGCTCCCGGTCGAATGTGCCCTCACACGGATCATAGCAGCCCGGACCAACGTTGGCGGGAGTACTCTGAACGGGGCGAGTTTTCCGTTCTGCTTTAGGAAAGCTCCACTGGCCCTTTAAAACCAGCGGGGCACTGGGCACGTCGTAGCTTCCCGGACCGAGCGCTGGATTTGCTTGTGGCGGGACATGGAGTTGTGGCGCAGAGCCCATCACTACCTGTCGCGGTGCGGGCTGCACGACTTCGTGCTTCGGATCGTAAGTCGCCGGACCTGGTATTTGGCTGGCCTCCCGTTCTGGTGTGGCGGTTCGCCGTGAAGCCAAGGGGATCGTCCCACGGCTGGACGGAGAGCCCTGCTCCTCCCAACGATACGTCCCAGGGCCCGGGGTCGGCTCCGTCACGTCTGGAAAACGCGGCGCGGAGGTGATGACGACAGCTCGGGCGGAAGCCCCTGTTGTGGAGGCCACGTCGTACGCTCCAGGCCCGCGGAGCTCCGCCTCCTTCCTTTCGTGCTCGCTGCCCTCCAACAGATGACGCGGGGCCACACCGAAGCGAACGCCCGCCCCACGGTCCGCTAGGGGCGTCTCATAGTGCCCCGGGCCAGGAGCGGACTCCGCTGCCGAAGAGACCGGAAAGCGTGGGGTAGTCGTGGAAAGACGAACGTGGCGCTCTGTCTTCGCGGCATCCGATGGGTCGTACGTTCCTGGGCCGGGTAGTAAATCCGCTGCCTCAGGAGCCGGATGAGGAAAGCTCAAACTGAACGCCGGGCCTTTGGGAGGGTCGGGCAGCGTGTAGGCTCCCGGTCCTGGCGGAATACCCTCCGTGGTGGGGCAGTCGGGTCCTCGCGGCGCGGAACCAAAGACCGCGGCCGGACCCACCGTCTTCTCCCCAGTGGCGGTCGAGATGTACGCCCCCGGTCCTGGTAGTCGGGCGGCTTCACGCAGCTGCTCGCTCGCAAACCGCTCCTCGGTTCCCCAGCAGGCATTCGGATACGACCCCTTCCTCGCCAGCGGCGTATCGTACGCCCCCGGTCCTGGCGAGGGCTCATCCGTGGCCTCACGAGAGCCAACAGAGCGCGGCGCTCTCGGAAAGGAGTACGATGGGCCTGCCGCCGCCTCAGTGCAGTACGCGCCAGGTCCTATTTCGCTGCCTCCTTCCGATCCACCGGTCAACTCCGAGACGGCTCTCGGCGTCGTGCCGAACGAAAAGCCAAGGTTTCGCGGCCCCAACAGTCCGGTGCGCTCTGGGGAGTAGTGTCCAGGTCCAGGGGCTTGGTCTACGTCCGCGCGAAACAGCGCACGAGCGGGATCGCTGCTGCCAAACACCACGCCTGGCGACCGAGGAAGATCCGCGGGGCTGTCGAAGTACGGCTTTACGTCGTAGCTGCCGGGGCCTGGCGTGTCCTCCACGCGCTGTGGGGGGCGAAACGAGAAGGAGACGTCCCGTCCAGAGCAGCGAGGGGTGACGTCGTACGCCCCAGGGCCAGGGGCGTCGGCGGACCTCCGCCGCACAACCTCGCGAGGACTGGTCCCCATCACGATGTTGCGGGATACTCTGGTGCCCAGCATGTCCGCAGATACACTGTAGTCGGAGGGGCCAGGGAAGCTGGCCTTCTCCGCCTGGGCTTTGCTGTCCGCCTGGACTGTCGCGTGGCCAAAGGAGTACGCCACGCCGCGGGGAGTGGCGGACAGCGAGGGGGAAGTCGCGGCGTCATCCTGGCCCAGCGACGGGGTGTCGCGGCCAACACGCACACGCTTCTCCGACACGCCGTTGGAGCGCTTGACTACCACGGACTCGAAGGGCAGCAAGCGAGGGCTCTGACTCCTCAGGAAGGATGGCGCCAGTACACGCCGCTGTTGAGACTCGACCGGCGCGGAAGGAGGATTGTATGCGCCAGGGCCGGGGGTGCACAGCGACCGCGGCGAAGAGCAGCGTGGCGAGCGTCCGATCACGACAGCGCTGGAGCTCGGAGCGACCAGCGCGTCCGCCCTCTCCGTCTCGTACGCCCCGGGCCCTGGAGTTGCCTTTCGCCGCAGCTTGCGTGGTGATGGCTGCACGCTGTGCGGTTGACGGGGCGCGGAACCACTGCGCGGGCTTTCCTCCTCACTGGAGAGCTCGACAGTGAACTCCTGCGGCACCGCGAACGGCAGGCGGCGCTTGGCTGTGCCGAACACCGCAGAGCGTCGGTGTTTGTCCGGCTTTTCCACTGTTTGTTTCCCCGGGATTCGGTGTGCCGTCGAACGGTCCTTTCCTGCACCAAGGTAGTTTCCTTCCTTTTTCTGTCTCAGCTTGGCCGGCGTGTGGGCCGCTGGCACCCACTCTGGAGCGCTGCAGAGACTTCTCCGTCTCGCCCTATGCCTACGTGTCGAGTGGGAGCGTGGCGTCCGAGACCGCACTCCGGAAGTGCCACTGCCACCCTGTTTGGGGGATGAGCTGGTGGGCAAAAGAGGAGTGCTGTCTTCCTCGGCCACAGCGCGAGCGTGCTGCTCGAACTCCTCCTGCAGAGCGTGCGCTGGGCAGTCGATGCTGTGTGTTGCTGGGTTGATGGGCATCTCGGTGTCCTCCAACATATCCTGCCAATAGCAGCGGCACGTCTCCTGAAACTTCTGGCGCAAGACCTCTGTGAGCAGTCGCCGAACCTCTTCGGAGGTTCTCATTGCGCTGGTATTCCACTGAGTATTCATTGATGTACTGGCATTCTAGAGTACTACCCGTAACTCACCCGAAAAGACGTTGAGAGAGTATAAAAGTTCTTCAAGAGATAAGAATGGGTATTTTCGCAACCGACGTGTCAAAAAAAGGTGAGTGGGAAAAAAAAAAAATAAGCCTTAGGCAAGCAATGTGTGGAAAAGAAGAGCAGTGGAGAACGTGTGTCTTCCCGCTTCGTAGTGGTAACGCGTGTTTTCGATACCTAAAAAGGAGAAATAAAGAGAGAAAGATAAAAAAGAAATAAAACTTCAAGGTCCAGTTCCTTCGGAATTGGGTGGAAAAGGAAGTCACCTCATGTACGCTTTGGTCCAACGATATCGGGCATTACCTATTACGCACGATCACGCATTATTACCAATTTCCTTTCTCGATTATTTATTTTTTTTCTTTAATTTAGAGTGAGTTAAAAAAAAAACTCGTTGTTTACTACGTGGTGTATTCTGACGGAGGGCGACCACGAAGGCGAGAGCCGCACCAGACTCTCTGGTATGAAAAAACAGAACAAAAAAAGAGCTTTTCGGGGAGAGATGAAAGTAGTAGCAATAAATAGGAATATAGAATGAAACGGAAAAGAGCAAAAAAAGACGGAAAAGAAACCCAATCAATGAAGTGCGAAATAATAATAGTAGGTCCAGGCCGACCAGAACCTCATCCATTTGCTGCAGGGGGGGGGGACTCATTGCTGTACCGAAGTACTAAACAGCGTTCCTGGCGAGGACCCCCAATGTGGAATCCCATTTGATAAGAGAGAGGCAGCGGGGGAGTTCATTCACCTGCCTACTATGGATTTCTCGATATTAAAGAAGCTTGTTCATGGAACTTAATGTCGGTCGTCTAAATGATAGATGTGTTTGCCCTGCGGAGCCTCCACCAGAAACCCAAAGAGGACCTCACGACTGGCATTAGGCGGAATGGTCACCTTTAGCTCCACACGGCCGACAGAATCATACGCATACTTAGCCTCGTCTGTCGGTAGCGCCTCGGGCTCGACCAGGCGCACTTTCAGTAGTTCGTCGTTGGACTTTGGCACCTTCTCCTTAAGCGTCACGGTGACGGTCTCCGATGACTTGCGGTTGTGCAGAGTGGAGCGATACACAAACGTACGAATACTCTTGTCCTTGTCTGAGTTCAACCGGTTCTTCTGTGCGGCTGTCAGCTCCGTCAGTAGTACCCGCTTCAGCTCTATGGAACGGTCCACTCCGAAGTTGATGGAGAGCTTGCCACCCGGCGCCGAACGCGGGAGGTCAGAGCTGCACAGAAAATCCCCGTCCAGAAAAAGCGCCGCCCGTCCAGGAAGAAGAAGAAAATCGCTGTCGTTGGTGCTCAGCACACGAGTGTACACCGCCGGATCCAGCGCGGGAACAGAGACGTACTCGATCTCCGCAGCAAAGGTCAGATGCACGAGAGGGAACCGGCGGGCCTCGCCGTCGGATCGGATCGTCACCGGGTTCGGAATAACAAAATTCGCGACGCCGCTCGCCACCTCCTCCGTCGCGGCGGCTCCAAAGGCCATGGGGGCCGCAGCGCACATCATGGGCACCGCCACCGAATAAGTCGATGCGGTGGACTCCGCTGGTGGAGGGGCCACCAGGCCGCACCGCCACGGAGTGAGCTCAGGCTCCTTGCCGAGGTGCCGCGGGGCTGTAGAGCACAGTGTGAGGCAAACGTTAGAGAAGTCCTCTCCACGATGAAGCGTCACCGACGCGTTGTAGAAGGTTTGAATCGTATTCGTGCGAGTGTTCAGGTGCACCTCGTAGGCCGCCTCCCAAAATGCTTCGTTAATCATGTACGATACGTAGAGCTTCAACGGGTTCTCCGGGTCTGCCGTGTTGGGACCTTCCGTCTCCACGGACAGGACGACACGTACACCCTCGCGTTTGATCTTTTGAGATCGGACACCAGTACGGTAGGACTGAAGTTGGCGTTGTAATGCAGAGAGTTCCTCTTTGAGCTCTCTCATCTGACCCTGAAGTTTGTAGTGTGACTCTCCGTGTTCGCGTCTCGCCTCCTCAAGCGCGGTGAGTTGGCTCTGCCATGTTTCCGGCTTCCACATGGCTTCAGATCCCAGAAGCACCTTATTATTGGGGTCCAGCCCACCATTCACCACCTCTTCGACAAACTTGAGGTTGCTGTCGATTTCTCGAATATCCTGCTCCGCCCACGAAATCTGCTGTTTCACCTTCTTGACACGCTCTTCTAGCTCCTCACGTCGCTTCTGCGAGGCGCCATCCTCAGCGTCCTCGGCGTTCTCGAGCTCCTCCACGGTCACTCCTCCCAGCGAGGCGCGTTGGGCGAGGGGCTGGTTGAACTCCACTTGGATGGAGTCGCGATCGAAGGACAGCGGGAGCGATACGCGTACCTGCACCTCCGCCCCAGGCTCGCCGGACAGGATAACGGGATCCACCTCAGCGACCCGCCGCACACGGGCGCGGTGCTGATACACCACCAACGCCTCTGGGGTGGAGTCCAGTGGAATAGGGACGGCGGGTGGCATTAGATGAAAGGCACAAATCTTAAAAAAAATAAAAAGAGGGAATCCGTTCATTTAAAAAGGAAGAGTCGTAGCGAAGTAAAAAAGAAGAAATAGCGAATGTGTTTCGAGGACAGTCAAACAAACAGGAAGGACATAGTTTACCTTCCTCACTGGGGTTTCGAAGTAGAAACTAGGCAGGAAAGGCGATGATGTACAGTGACGGAATTTGTATCTCTGTCTTTAAAGGAAAGCATTTCTAGAAGAAAAGAAAATGAATGTACAGGTGTTTTTAAAAAAATTGCCGTGCTTTTCTCTGATGTAGAACGTCACCAGCGAGTGAATGTGAGGTGTGACTCTAGGCAGAGGATAGGCATTCTGATGTTCACCAACTCAACTCCACTCCTCAACTGCGACAAAAGAATCGTCACAACAATCGATAAATCTCCACTTGATCACGTAACATGTCACGTTCAGCACGCAGAGTAATGAGTGTCTTCAGTAACTCCTTGTTGGTTTCTGTGGATCTCCTTGGGTATTGCTTCGGCATCACTATGGCCTCTGCTCGGCTATGTTTCGAAAGCCTGCCACTGTTCATCCATCCGCATGAAAGGGGTAGCGCCATGTGTACGTTCCGTTGAGTAGAAGAACCGCACCGCACGCCACCACATCCTGCAGATGAGGGAGACGGTGGTGCAGTGCCCGAAACAGATCCAGGACCGGAGTGGGCATACCGATCTTGCCTAAGCACCGCAGCCGTATCTCCATTGTCATCCACGCCTATCTCGAAATAAGTTGGAAACTCTCTCACCAGTCGAGCCTCTAGCTCACTCAACTTCAGCAGCATCTGCATCTCCTCCTCCTCACGATGACGTACTTGTGCGACACAAGGCGAGAGAACCCCATCCATCTTCATCGGCCTACGAGGAGCCTTACTACCGGCAGATTCATTCAAACTGTTATCTACACCTTCCGCACTGAAACAACTCTCAGCTACTCGCGGTTTGTCAGCAGCCTCCTCCAACTGCTCCCCAGCATCAGAGAGGTCCTCCGAGTCCAGCGGTTCGTCAGCAGCCTCCTCCAACTGCTCCCCAGCATCAGAGAGGTCCTCCGAGTCCAGCGGTTCATCAGCAGCCTCCTCCAACTGCTCCTCAGCATCAGAGAGGTCCTCCGAGTCCAGCGGTTCTTCGGTACTTTGGCCCACAACAAGACGTTCCTTAGCCATTGTTGTATTAGAGTCGAGCATAAGGATGAAAGATCGCTTTGTTTCCGCCTCCGGTTCCGACTCCTGCAAAGTTTCCTCAGTGAAGCCATTCGCCTGCTGTCTCACAAAGTGCAACCAAGAGGAGGTGGTGAGCTGCTCAACGGGATGTACCGCATCGGAGGCGTTCCATCGCTGTGCCGTGCCAGCTGGCAGGTCTCTCGCCGAGAGCTGATTCTGCGCAGTGGACAGTATACCTTCCTCGGTCAGAGCTCTTTCTGAGCCAGGCGGTGTGGGGTCGCTCTCAAACGTGAGGAGGCAGTCGTCCTCGCCCAAGGTGGCACTGACCGTGTCGCTTCGTGGCTCCTCCGTGGCAGAGCCGTTGTACGACAGCACATGTTCGGTCATCGAGGACACTCCCCACCCAATCTGCGCGCCAGAGGGCTTCTGGAGCTCCCGCAGTCGGTGAGAGACCGTGTGCGGCTGTCGCCTCGCAGCCGCAGATTTAGACGATGCTGATACGGACCCACCGAGGGGTCTAATGAGGTCACGTTTCAATTTTTGCCGATTAAGAGAGGGAAGGGAAGGCTTCTGTCCCTGATGGTACACGTTAATTTGCTGAAGAACCCGTAAAAAGGCAGAAATTTTCTTCGACGATTGTGACTCGCTCACTGCCTTCCGTAGCGTATTCTTCTTCTCCTTCATCGTCTCCAACCCGCCGAGGACGTGGGAACACTTTTTGAGTTCCTTTGGGCGTCGCTCATACAAATCTTCCCGGGTACGTCTCGAAAAGTAGACGGTGTGGTTATTGTTTTCCACGGCTGTGCTTTCTTTCGGGTCCTCCACCCAGGACTGTAAGTCCAAGAGCAGCTCTAAGAATGTGTATTCACGGCGTGTTTGAGGAGCACAAGCAGCGCACGACGGCCGCCAAGTGTGTGGCATCTCTGCCGCGCCACCGCCTATGCGATCCAGCCAGCTTTCGTTGTAGTAGCGCGTTTTAAAGGCGGTCCACAACTCCTCTACGCCCGCGCCTTCCTGCACGTCTTCCGCCAGAACTGCCTCGTAGAACTCCTCCATCTGAGAGAAAAAGGGTGCTTGAGGGCACGCGTCTCGCGGCTCGTCTCGGCCACAATCTCTCTCCAGTCTCACTGGCTTCCCACATTGGGGGGCGTCAGAGTCGTTACGGCGGCGCTGGGTCAGACCACCCGTACCGGCGGTCGCGTACCACGTTTGGACACTCGGCGCGCTCCTTTGGCGTTGGCCGCGGTTGATTTTGCCTTTGGATCGCTGCTTCCTTCTTCTCTGCTGGGTTTCCTCCTGAGCCGCCAACTTCTGTTGAGTGTGCTGCTCCTTAATGTAGGAGCGCAGCTTCCGTCGGGCCAGCTCCCTATTCATCGCCGCAATCTCGAGCTCCAGTGTCGCCTCTCGGGTCGACTGCAGCTTTGTTCGTCTCCGCTCCTGAGGGCTGACTTTACGACTGGACTGGCGCTTCGAGACAGCTAGAGCCGTGCGAGTTGCTGGAGTTTCCCTAACCGCCGTTGGTTTCTGGGAAGAAGCTAACCGGGATCGCGTTTCACAAGGCGGGGCACAGTCTAACATTGAATTCCCTGCTGCATCCTCGAACAATGGATCGCCACTCTCCTGTTCTGCCTCGCCCGAACTCGGCTCAACGGCGTAGCGCACCGGCTGGGGAGTGTCATCCATCTCGATCTCCGTGGCGAACGGAAGAGACAACGTCCCGTCGTTGTGGGAAGTCCCTTGAACGCCGGGGCTCGGGTCGTGAGGTGGTGGCGAGCGTGACGGCGTCCGGGCGGAGAGCTCTTCCTCCATAGCAGCGCCAGAGCGCGGCTTGCGGTTGTCGGTGGCGCCGAGGAGCACCACGGAGCCTGGATCCTCCAAACAACTCGGTTTGGTGTCCTCGTACTTGATCTGATGCTCCGTAGACGCCTCCACGCTCGCCCCTGATCGGTGCAGATGCAGCGTCAGTTCCTTCATGTCTGTGTCCTCGCCGTACTCTTCCAGCAACGCCTGCGCCACCGCCTCGTCGGCATCGGTGTTCCTTCGCTCTTTGTCGGAATCCTTCAGTTGGTTCGGAGGAAAGGAACTAACGAGAGGTTGGTCTCGATTCGTTTCGGTGAGCCCGAGGCCATTCGGACACCCGTCCACAGGCGTGTAGCGGGGCTGCCGGGAAGACGCAAACAGAGGTGTCTCGTGCGTCGCCTTCGCCAGCTCCAGTGCCGTGACCCTCTGCACGACATCTGCCGACACAGAGCCCGAGGCCTTTGCAGGGGGGGCTGCGGGTGGCGGTGGAGAAGACGTCTCGGTGGGCTCTTTCTTGCGGTGCCGGCGCTTCTTCGCCTTGGCGCTGCCGGTCACTCTAGACACCACTCGCTTGAAGAACTCGCCCATCCCGCCACATCCGCCACTCGTCGCAGAGGCACTGCAGGTAGAAAGCGCCGGCAGCAGCTCTGCGACGGCATTCTGCACCGGCGGCGGAGGCGTGGTCGTGGGAGGAGACGGGCTGGAGGAAGTCCTGCGTCTCTCTCGTAACCGCGGAGAATGTATCGTTTTGCCCGGCGCCACCTTCAACAGCGGAGCAGGCGCCGCCACAGGCGTGTGCTTCACCGCTGCAAAGTCCGTCAAACCTGCAGGGGATTCCTGCACGTCGGAACAGGCTTTGGAATGGCTGACGACGACTAGCGGAGCGGCTTCTGGCAATTCCTTGTCGGTCCTTAACTTCTCTGAAGCGTCCGCTGCGCCTTGGACTGCCTTCAAGAAGCGATTTAATGGTGTGTCCGATCCAACTGAACGAGCGGATAGCGCTGTCTCGTGATGAGAGGACTTCATACTTCCGCTGTGTTCCTCTGCAAGATCGAAGTGCAGCTCTGAAGACGGCGCAGAGGCTCGCCAAGCACCGCGACTTCTTGCGGCGGGTGGTGGTCGAGGCGTTACAGAAGCCTCTTCACTGAAGCAGATGGAACTCTCGTTCCACTCGCTCATCGCATGCAATAATAAAAAGTAAAGAAAAAATGTATGGATGAGTGCTGCACGCTAAAGGTAGAGACAGCAAAGAGAAAATAGAAATTAGAGGAAGGAATAATGCTTGAAACGGATGAGCAAGTGTCTTCATTACCGAGCATTCGAGAAGAATCACACCGTTATTTCATTGCTTTGGTATTTTTTTCTTGGGATGTTGTACCATCACTTTTTTTTCACTACCCTCCACTTAAAAAAGCGCAGGTAATGTGCGGTTTTGACTCCGTAAAACAGTACCTGGCACAAGCTCAAGGTTGCCTGAACCTTTAGGTTGCAGCTAGACGAAGTGATAGCGTTTAGGTATACCGGTCAAACCGAACAAAGTGCTTGGTAGTAAAGCGTGGAGTCTCTGGCTGGCCAACGGGGCCGGACTTCGCATCCTTGGGCACAAGTGGATAGCCGACCGTCACGATAACCGGCACGGTGAAGCGGGGCGGTAAGCCGACGACCTTTCGAACGGCCTCCTGGTCGATCCCCTCCAGAATGCACGTCTCCCACCCTGCCGCGGTGGCTAACTGCACAAATGTGGTGGCTGGGATCATCGTTTGCTTCCACGCGTACCCAGTCCGGTTAACAGGCACCGAGAGCAGAGGCACGCCGGTGTACCCGCTGTAGGCGGTGGAAAGCACCGATTTCGCAGCGGCGAGGACCTGCAGCGGGCCGCCGTGGAGAAAGTAGTAAATGTTGCGGAGATAGCCGGGGCCGTAGCCAGGCGGTAGAGCCTTCGCGTCTAGACTCATCTCCAGCGACAGCGGGGCGTTACACTCGGGTTCCGTGTCACCTGCAAAGACAACGGTGGCTGAGGCTTCCAGTACATGGCGCTGGCCTAAAGCAGCCTTCGACAGCGCCAGCTTCTGCTGAGGTTCCTGCACCACGACCATGGTCCAGCCCTGCAGATTGAACGCCGTCGGGGCGCGGGTGGTTGCCTCCAGCACTCGCTGCAACGTGTCCACTGGTAGCCGGCGATCAGGGTCATACTGCCGCCACGTCCGCCTCGCCCTCACCACGGCTTCCACGTGATCCAAGGTAGTGCTGCCGCGGCGGTGCTGCGTCACGCGGCGAAGCACCACGTCCTCGGGTGGAGGGGGAGCGGCAGCCTCACCACTCCCAGGGACCTTCCGGTGGAAACCAAAAAAGCTGCCAAGGCTTCGCAGAACACCATGTCGTGCAGCACACCGATAGAACATGATCGAGCGGAGAGAATGAACGACGCGGTGGAGATAACGTGTGTGTTGAGCTATAGAGGCGATAGAGCAGGGCAATTAAGGGATAGGATAGAAAGTGTACAACGCTACAAATGAAAACCTGAAGACGAGGCTTCTGAATCCAATTAGCCCGTGATCACCAATAAAGTGGCACACGAGAATTCAAAACAAATCGGATCACTCTTGAATTTGTATACTTCAATAATAAAAGGTAATAAATTGCCTTACGTCAGTATTGCAATAAATGTTGTTCTGCTAATTTTTACTAAGTGTATCCTTTAATAATAATAATAATAATAGAGAGAAAAGGAAAGAAATGCACTGGCAAAAGGATAGATCATTGACTTTTCGCACAGAACCAGTCGTCCAACACAGCACAACCATAACAACAATAGTAGGTACTAACATAATCTTATGGAATCCATTTAACGGCAAATCTTTCCGCGTCGAAAGAAACATAAAAACCTGATCTTCTTGTTGTTCAAAAGAACTGAAACCGTTTCCGTATCTCTTCTTTGCTTTGCCTTACCGTTAGTTCCGCCCCGAACTCTGTATAAAAATGGTTCCAAAAAAAAAAAAATGACAAACAGAAAATGTCTAATTAACATGTCGCATTTCATCTACCAAAACTCCTCTGTCTGGGAATGAAGCTGAGATGGAGTCCACACCATTCCACACCATTAGATGCAGCATTCGTCTGCTATTTCCGCAGAAGGATTGAAAGGGGAGGTGAAGTAGAGCACTGGATTGTAGTGGAGCTCCATCACCAGACCCTCCTTGTTGGTGTACGTCAGACGGTCTCGTGGAGGTCCACCCTGAGTGGCCTTGTTTGGCCCACCACCGACGGTGTTGGCTGAGCCTGGCGGCGGACGCTGGGTGCAGCACCGATGGCCTGTCCCTTGGCAACCATGGTACGGCTGCTTCTGCTGCCCCCCTTCGTTCATATTCTTAGAGTCCAGCGAAGCCGTCGATCCATTCGGCTTCTTGGGCACGTACTCCAGCGGGTCCGGTGAGCGCTTCTTCTTCGAGGACTGGCTGTAGTCGATGTACTCCTCGCGTTTGCAATGGTAATGCAGTGTCCCCGCATACGCCGAGGACGCATCGTGCGGGTCGCACCAGCACGCCTGTAGAACCGAGGGCTTGTCATTGACGATACAGTTGACCCTGGCGATGCCCTCCTGATTGAGCGGCGGCATCCAGACTCTATCAAAGCCGTTGGGAAGTACCTTCTCCCCAAACCTCTTTTCCCTCCCGTGAATCTTTTGGCGGTACATATAGGCATCGTTCATTACCATATCCAGTCGCTCAGGGGAATTCAGGGGGGGGAGCTCCCGGCGAATGCTGCCACTGAACGCGGTCGTTTGTCTTCGTCGCCGGCCGGTCGGTCTTCTAGAACTGCACTTCGAGTGCACATCCGGGAGTGGGGTGGCGTGAGAGGAGCGGTGCGACTGCTCGCCGTCGACGCTCGCCGGCTCTTCCGCGTCCGCAGCATCCTCACCGAGATCTGAGAAGGACTCGCGTGCTGCACCGATCACCGCCTTCATCTGCTCCTCCAGCTTTTCTAGACGCATGTCCTCCAGCTCCGCCACATACGCCTCCCGCCGCGGGCCGAGGTACATTTCGAGTTCCTTCAGTAAGGAGGGCGGAAACGGCCGCAGCCCTGTGAAGTCCATCTTACACACCAGGCGGCGAATGAAAAAGCGCTCTGCAGCGGCCTTCTGCCCAACCTCATCCAGTCCATCCGGATTGTAGTACGTGCGCCACGAACGAAAGAACCCAGCTGGTGTGCATGGGTACTCGATCTTCGTCACAGTGTCCTGGGGAAGCACCTTCAGTGTCAGAGGGTCGTGGGGTATACTTTCAAACAGCACTACCGCCAGAGTTTGGTTGATCTTTACCAAGTCAATCAGCGCGCGGAGAAACTTCCAAGTGCAGAAATTAAAGTCCAGATTGAGGAGCTTCAAATGGGTGTTGGATACCAGCCCGTTGAGAAGAATAAGGGTGTCCGAGTCCGTCAAGTCACAATGGAAGAGAGAAAGCACCTCCAGTGGGGGGTCCTCGGAGAGAAAATTTGCTATAATCTCGCACCCCTGTGTGCCGAAGGAATTGCCACCCAGACTGAGGTGGCGAAGATTAGGAAGAACACGAAACAGTCTGGATAGCGGATTCAAGGAGTGATGCGTCAAATAGTTGTAGCTGAGGTCGAGTGTATGCAAGTACTTGTTCTTCGCCACCGTTGCGAGACCCTGGTACTTGTCCCATACGATCGCCTCATCCCCGAAATAGTGGTTGGCCAGGTAGAGATACTTGTACGGCTGAAACAGCTGCTCGATTTCCTCCTCCGTGAACTTCCCGGGCCCGTCCTCCTCATCCACCTCCTGCCCATCCGAAGCGCTCGTTCCCGGCGAGCTCCCATCCTCAGGAAGACGCCCACGCATCGACAGGGTGTAGGTGTCATTAATGTCTGATAAGAGCCGCATCACCTCCGCATGGTTGGTGTTGACGAGAACCTCCTGAGGGTCAATCTTAGAGCATAGCTCGCGGCTTTGGCTGACACCTCCCATTGAATCGCGTGTGCAGCTAGACTAAAAGATGCTTTTTTTTTTCCGATCTTAAAAGAAATAAATGTAACACTCAGAATAGTCCGGTACGGGTTCCTCACTACAGGTGTCCACAGAAATCATAAAAGAAACAGAAAAGATAATTAAGACAGAAATCGAAGCGAAATATATACTTATCTGTGGAAGAGGGGCATATGTATGTTGACTCCATTTTGTGGTATCAAGGAACGTTCCTTGAAGTACAAACTCTCTTCTTTTGTTCGTCGTCGTCTGTTCTATGGGCGAGGTGGAACCACTCCCCGAACGTCAGATTGCTGTACATGAAGCATCACTGCAAATTCATTGTTTGTGGTGGTGGTTTAATTTTTTTTTATTCTTCTCTTTTCATTCTCTATCCAGTAAAACCGCATCAGCTGGCCGCTCCACTACGGAGGCATGCAGCCCATGTCCACCGGCACACCACCTAGGGGCTAGGGGGATAGGCCCGCCAAGCGCATGATGCGTTTAGCGGCCACAGTGTTCCCCAGCTCGCCGGCCAGGAGCAGCGGAGTTCTGCCGTGTTTGTCCGTCAGCTGAAAATACTCTTGGACTCGGAAGATCACGAGGTCCTCAGACGGCGTGCCGAACGAGTCCGAAGTCATTCTCACCGGACCCGCCGCCCAGCGATTTCGGTACCGCTTCTGTTGCCGCAGTTGGGTGGTGATCGACAGCTCTGGAGAGAGGCGGTGCACAGCGCTGCTCACCAGCGGCATTCCGCTTAGCTGCCGTGGGACCGTTTGGTGTACCACGTCAGCGATCATGCACAGCAGCGCCTCCACACGCGCCTCCCGCTCCGAAGGCGGATACTCCAGCGGCTCGGAATCGTTATTTCCGGATGTCGTCTCTTCGCTTGGCTGCTCCTGCTCGAGTTGATTCTCCTTGTGGAACGGCGGTGGGGCGGGCTGAATTATGGTGTACATGGCGTCATGCAGCACCGTGTTGCCAGACGCGTCCACGCGGTAGACGCCCAGCGGATCTACCGCGAGAAGTGCCTGGGCCGCTTCCAGGAAGTTGGCCCGACAGGCCTCATGCAGCAGTGTTCGGCCCTTCGCATCCATCAAACTGCACATGTAGGTGTTGGCGTCACACTTCAAGAGCTCCTCTATCACCGGCAGCACGCGCTGCTGCGTCATCGGGCGGGAGTGAGCGCAAAGAATGTGCAACGGTGTCCTGGCATGGGAGTCCGTCGTCAAGAAAAACCCACTGGGGATTAGCTTCCTCTTTGCCTCCGCCGGCTGGCTGGTCTGCGGCTCTCCTGCGTCCTCGCCTTCTTCGTCACGGTCTTGTGCGTTTCCTCGGCGGGAGACCTTGCCGCGGCGGTCACTCGCGTATAGGTTCACACGCTCGTGAAACAGCAGCTGTAGTACCTCGGCGTGTCCTCGCATGGCTGCCACGTGCAGGGGCGTGCGAAGGTTGGTTCCGCTCTGTGCGTATGAGAAAGCTCCAGCATTCACTAAGCTTCGGATAACATCGACGTTGGGGGTGTCTTGATCTACGGCGAGGTACAAAGGAGTGAACTCCTCATTATCCGGTTCGTTCGGGTCCGCAAAGTTGTCCAAGAGAATTTGGACATAATCGGCTCGGTTGTCCACCACCGCGCGGTGCAGCAGAGAGCCCCCGTCCTCCAGGCCGCCCCAGCGTTGCATTATGGCGTGGCCCTCATTCAGCAGCAGCTGCACAATGGCCGCATCGCGGTGCCGCTTAATCGCCATTTCGAGTGGGGTGCATCGATCGACGAAATCCTCCGCTTCCACCTCCACCATTTGAAACTCCACCCCCGTTGCCGCCGTCCTCGGGTTCGGACTGTTGTTCACAGTGGAGGTTTTCCCAGCCTTCTGGCGTCTGCTCCCCTTGCTGGAGTTCAGGACCGTGCTGCTCGCAGCGCCAAGCATCGCATCCGAGTGGCCCAGCAGCAGCTCTACGGCCTTCTGCTCGTTGGCCAGCACAGCAAGATGCAGGGGGGTGTAACCGTAAGAGTCTGGCTTTCCTGCGAGAATAGAAGAGTGGGATAGCAATAATTTTAGCGTGTCGATCTGCCCCATCGCCACCGCGTAGTGCAATGGGGTTCGCCCCATCATATCCACGCAATTCAAGTCCAACACAGGGGAGTTGAGGAGCAGCAGCTCTAGTACACTTGGGTGAGGGCACACCGCGGCATAGTGCAGGCACGTAGCTCCGATGCTGTCTCGGCGCGAGACGTCGACATGGTACTCCATCACCATCTTTCGGATCAGCTCCGGGTGATAGGAAGCGATAGCGCACATCAACGGCGTCATGCGCAGAGGAGCGCGTCCGTGGACAATATCATCCGTAAAGGGCACAGAGGTTGGATCGAATGGGCTCAATGACTCCTCCTGAACGGAGGCGTTAGGCAACGAGGATCTCTTCTTACCCGGGTGGGTTGGCGCGGACTGTGCTCCAGCGGTGGCACGCGATCGAAGGACTTCCTCCGCAAAGAGATTGAACCGCAAGTCAAACTCCTCTTGAGGTACATAGCCATGAATGTTCACCCCTCCGTCGACCAAGTGCTGAATCATATCCGCAGTGGGAAGCGCAGAGAAGGACCACCACGTACCCGCCTCCCGTCCACCAATGATGTTCTTCTGCTCCTCACCCGCACTCACCGCGTCACGTCCGGCGTTCTTCGCCACCCGACTGTTGCCCTTCGACTTCCCTCCGAACCCTCCCATCAGCGGGGCGAGGGGAGTTAAAATGTAGTTCCGCACCGCGGCATGCGGTAGTGCCAAAAGCTTAGCCGAGTCCGACATCTTCGGGGTCTCTCGAATCGCATGGTCAGCGTTGCGGCCAAAGCCGTGGCGAATGAGAGAGACAAGCGCACTCTCACCATACGCATTCTCAAAGTCTAACGAAAGTCCCCGACGGCTGAGGTAGTCCAAGACGACAGGATGTGCCACTGCATAGTGAATCAGTGTGTACCGCCCATCCGCAGAAATCTGTGTGAGGGTGTCTCCCGCGTCCAGCAAACGCTCAACCAGTCCGACATCGCCGTTCGAGCATGCCCGTGCAAGTGCCGTCTGCGAGCCGTTGACGAGTCTTTGGAAGTCAATCTTCGCGCCGTAGAAAGTGAGGAGTCGAGCAGCGGTAATGTCGCCGTGCTCGAGAGCCCACTCCGCCACATCCAGACCGAGCGAGCTCTTCACACTGAAGTCGAAGAGCAGGTCCGGCTTCTGCTCTTTCTCGGCTTCCGTGTGGTCCTCCTCATCGGGAGACACTGACAGCGGCACGCCTAACGCCCCGGGCTCCTTGCCATCTATCATGGTGGCTGTGCTGCGCCGGCTCACCAACCCGCCATCCGCGTCGGGGCTCTCGGCACCTTCTGCCTCAGGCGTCGGAGCCTTGGGCTGGAGTCGGATGCCATCGGCGGGGGACGGCACCACAGTGAGGGCGGGCAGCACGCTCCGTGCGGCATGACCCTCCGGCTGGATACGCCCTGGACCGAGACGCGAGGGCCTGCGCGAGAGAGAATTGCTTCTCGACTTGCGGGCGCCGCGCGACGGCACGCGCTCGTCCTGCGGCACTGGCTTCGGCGGAATAAGAATGCCGAGCTCCACTTCGTGCATCAGGCATTGCGGCAGGGAGGGCCGCTGCACCCCCGCCACCATCAACATCTTCAGCAGATGGGCGTGATCACCAAGGGCCACAACGTAGTGCAGCATTGTTCCGAGCTCGGCGGAGTGCTCGGTGGCAATGTCCTCTTCCTTCAAGGATGCACTGTTCGGCCGAGCCCCAGTGGACGCCGAGCGGCTCTCCGGGCCCTCCGCCGACCCCTTTCGCCCGGAGCTCGTTCCCGCCCGGGGGCTGGCCTCTTCCGCCCTCGCCACCGCCGTGAAGTGCGCCGAGCCGGGGAGATGCAGGAGGTCATTCAGGCTGGCGCCGTGGTCCACGAGAAACTGCGCCATTGCACGAGCCTCCGGCGTCAAGAGGCCCTGCAGCAGGAGGGCAGCGAGTGGCGAGAGGAGGTCCCCTTTGGAGAAGGGCGTCACCTCCCGCGCGTGGACCGGATCGGCTCCCTTCGCAATCAGCGCCTCGGCCTCCGCCACGTCATATTGCAGAGTGGCGGCCATCAGTTGTTTGTTCCAAGTGTTGTGAGGATCTTCGACCTCCTTTCGAGATCGTTTGGATTGCTGCTGCATGGTGGAATACAATCACGGAGCCCTCTTCAATAAATACGAGGTAGTATACGTACTACGAGGTGACTCGCTTCGTTCGCGGTTCTAGTTAAAATGTTCAAAGCACCTGCGGTTTCAAAAATAACAAAAAGGAATTTAAAGAAACAAATAGTAATAATCCCTTGTAGTGGTCCCACAGAAAACATTTTAAAAAGTAAGTTCAAGACAAGTTTAGCGCACTCAGCCCTCTTGCCTGTAAGAAAATTCAATGGATAGGGGTGTTATTTTATCATACAGTAGAAAAGAACAACAGTGAAGGTGAGAAATAGTCGTATAACGAGAAGAAAAGAAAGTAGACCATACCACGGCACTACCCACTGAAGTTTTGTCGCATCGCCTCTCGCTGGCGGTACAACGCCGCCAAAACTTCATCTGCCGCGGAGTCCCCAGTCGTCCGGTGCGCGGGAGCATACGGGTTTGTTCCAGCCGGTGGCACCGGCGCGTTTGCCATAGGATACCACGTCGACACGGGGCTGCCGACAGAGCTCGGGAGGGAGCTGTTGGGGAGCGGCTGGAGATGATGAGGGTTCGCTCGGCTTCGGCCGGTTGCGAGCTCTGTTGGTCCACCGACCCACCCCCCTGCGGCACTCGGTGGGGATGAAGGAGATGGTCGCACCAAGATGCGCTGGGAGTGCAAGTCCTGCACTGAGGAAGCGAACTGCTGAGACGGAATAGAGCGGGAGGCGACCGTGGTCGAGGATGGCGCTGAGGACGGATGCCACTCTGGGGAGCTCATCATGTTCAGCGGCGAGGTCGTCGAGGCAATTGGAAGCGGTGGCGTAGCTCCAATCACCTCTGCGGGCGAGGAAGCGATCATTGGATCTTTTGCCGCCGGAAGGAACTCCACGCTGCTCGTGTTGGAGGTTGTCGTGATTTGCTGGTTGGGATCGGTCTGCATCGCCCTCATGGCGAGTTGAACCTGCCGCTGGCGTACGCTAATCCACTCTTCAAAGCTCTTCGCGAGTTGATCCTTCGAACGCTGCAGAAAAGCTTCGATGCACTCTATCTCTTCTTTCTGTTGCCTCACCTCATCCACGTACGTGTTGAGGCTCAGTCGCTCCTCCTTGAGCTTCTCGAGCAAGCTTTGCTCCACATCACTCACTTCCTCGATCCCGCTCAAGGCACGCTCCGCCCGCAAGTTCATAATTTGCTTCTTGATGGCCTTGATGCGATCATTAATGATATTTCCATCCCTTCCAGCTGCCTTACACGCTTCAATTTTTGTCTTCAGTTGGCTCTTCATTTCCTCCACCTTGGCATAGCCCTTGTACGACTGCTTGAACAGCTCCAGCGCGGCCGCACGGTTCTGTAGCAGATCCGCATCGGTCAGCGTGGAGATGCCACTCTTCTGGTGCTCTTCACTGCTCTTCAGGAACTCCGTCACGGCCGTCACTTGGGCCTCACTCAACTTCCCACGCTCGCCAAGGACGTTAACCTTAGCCATAGCGGCTGCAGTGTGTGCCGACGTCGTGGAGCTCGAACTCGTTACCTCCGGTTGGGGGGTGGGGTAGGGTAACGTCGCCGCTGGAAATGGCATCACAGGAGGGGCCACCGCGGTGCCAGAGGGCGTCGAGAGGAGTGTGCTGTGCGGGGCGTGGGCATCGAGCCGCATCGCCACGGCCACCCGTCGCGCGGACTCCAGTGCATCCTTGGCGGTTTCCGTCCCGCCATCAGGAGTCTGCGTCTGCGCATTACTCTTTGGGGCGTGTGTTTTGTGCAGCATATCAAAGAGCATCGTCATCTCATTTTCCTTCTGCTGGAGGCTAATTTGAAGTGTTTCGACTTGCGCCTTGCAGTCCTCCAGCTGCTTTGCTTGCTCCTCCACCAGCGTACTACCCCCCCCATGCGAGGAAGGACCGCCTTGGCTCACCATTTTTTTCATAAGAGAAAAGCAATAATAAATTCGAGCGAGATCGCCGTCAAAACCTTCCATCCTCCCCGAAGGATCCTCGTTGAAGAGGTAGTTATTCACCATCGTCTCACACATGTACTGCTCGTCGCCCGTCAAATCTCGATCGGCAGAACCCCCACCCTGCTCCGCAAATTTCAGACGATCTTTGAGCTGAAGGATTTCAGCTTTCAGTTTCTTCACCATTAGCACGGGATCTGTTTCCTCATTCACCTGGGCGTTCTGACGCACCAGTGCCACACGTTGAGCGAATCGGCACGTGCTGATCGACTCCGCTGTCATCCACTTAGCCGTGTGCACCGTCGCAAGCATCGCTGTTCGACAGTTCGCTCCCAAGCTGTCCCGCAGCACCATGGTCAGAAAGCAGTTACGAAACGGAACATAGTCTTGCTTCCCCTTTGTTTGCTCACCGAGCGTTCTAATGACAAGCTCCAGGTAATGCAGAGAGGAGTTGATGTACTTCGCCTCTGTCAGCACCGTACCGTTCACCGCACTCTTCGCCACACGCTCACTACCCGCTAAGTCCACCAAATTCAGCTTTGAGGTTCGGCTCTTCGTTCCAGAAACAGACTTCAGTGTCACGGAGAAAACGCAATGCGACCTTGAGGAGCTCTTGTTCATAGGGGTTTCGCAGTACATTCGATTCGTTTCCCCGAGAAACACGAGTTTGAGTGCATCAGACAACGTCGGGGCAGCGTGTTGATCTAGATTTCTGAGCTCGATTACATCTCCTAAATCATGTACGGTAACATTCGGCAACTCCTCCATGGTGGAGGAATCCTTACCATGGTTCAGCAAATCTTGTCCCTTTTCATTATAGATTTGAAGAAATGAAACAGAAACAGTCCATCGTGCCGTACTCCGCTTGGAGATTTCTTCGTAAATCATCGCTAAGGACCGTGGAATAATGCCTCTATCCTCCCAGCTTTCTGCACCACCGTTGATACTAAACGTCTTGCCACTACCCGTTTGGCCGTACGCAAACACAGTACTGTTCATACCATCCAGAGCAGCCAGCACGCAGTCCTTCGCTACACTGTTGAAGACCGTCTCCTGAGACACGTTAGGGCTCAGCACGCGCCGAAAGGAAAAGTTGTAGCTTACGTTTTCCCCGTCGGACCGCTGGTCGACGATCTTCAGTGTGGAGCCTTCTATTTCATCTTCCACGTCATACATGAAGGGCTCGTTCGCAGGGGTCAGCTCTCCCATCATCGAGCTTTGCGCCAGCGTCGCTGGTGGACGCAAGCGCAAAAAGATTCGAATCCCATCCGCCGACAGCCTCCCCATTGCTTTGCCTCCAGCACACGATTAAGCCAAGATCCGCTACCACTATACTACGCCACTGAATAAGCTAAACAGAAAGAGAGAGATAGGGCCTCGTAAGCACAATGAGAAAAATTTATGTATTAAATTTCTATATACTACCCCGCAAAGGAGTGTTGTTGTCCTAATATCAGGAGAAGGAAAAAAATATGTGTTTTGTTTCACAATAAGAGCACCAGACCTTCACCATCAGCACTGGTTGACAACTGAAAGGAGAAAAAGAAGGAGAGGAAGGAGTCGAGACACCATCGTGTAGAAATATTCTACAGAATCGTATTTCAATGTATTTTATTGCGGGTATTTTTCAAAAAAAAAAAAATAGCGATGATTTATTTTTAAGGAACAAAGAGATCTGGTCCTTAGGGAACACTCTACGGATGCACAAGAAAAACCTTCCGCAACAGTCTTCGAAAAGAGAGACGAAAGGCAAATACAGTAAAAGTCAAAAATAAGCGAATAATGGTAAAGTGAAAGTACACAACCTCCATTTAAAGAGGATATAAACGGTGCCTCAACGCTGTATGTGAAATTTTATGCAGAAGAGTGAGTGAACTTGCCGTTAATGCATTTCTCCAAGTCGTTGGGATCGACGCCGCCAGTAGAGTTGTCAGCCCGGCCTTCCCTTGCCGTCCACAGTGCCCCTGGCTCCTCTTCCCAGTACGGATCACGGCTTCGCAGCGGGCTGAGGGCAAAAGGATCTGTGGTCACTGCCGGGTGCGGCAAGGCCCCCCGCAGCAGGCGCGACACTCGCTCAACGTGTCCAACAATGGCGGCGTCCCACTTGCTGGTCGGGGTAGTGGTGGTGGAGAGAGTGGGTTCCAGTGCAGCGGCATCGCTGTGGCGTTTCTCCGGGACGTCAAGAAGAAGTAGGCGCCCTGTCTTTTTTTCCCTCTCGTTCGTCTTGATCCGCTCCATAAACAAGATCGACGCGCCATCCAGCAGCTCGACGCTGAATAGATCATCTAGCAGCTCTCCTTCACAGCGGAGGACTAGCTCCTCCGCCGGAATCCCGGTCTGCTTCTCCAACTCCACCTTGATGTCTGCGATGGCGAGGTGCTCCACCTGTTCGCTCGACACGAAGACTCGAACCAAATGTGCGTCCGTTCCAGGGCCAACCAGGCCTGCGGACACCACCACCGGAACAGTTCGCACGCCAGCGCTCCGAGTGGCTTCCAGCTGGCGAGGACTCGACAGGGCGGATTGCAGCATCTCGACGAGTCCGTGGCGATCGCACGGGGTGAGGCTCCGCTCCGGATGCTCAACCTGAACATCCCAGAGCACAGGAGAAGAACTGGACAACGGCGTCGCCGCGGAGGAAGAGCCGCAGGCCGCACTCGCCTGCAGCGTTCCTCCCACCCACCCACTGCATGGTGACAGCGCCGCTCCCGTCTGGGAGTCACGCTCCATGGACGGCGGCTCATGACCGCTGCGGCAAGTCTTGAGCGGGGGGATCCACTGCTGCAACCCCTCCGAGCGAAGCGGCGGGCTCACGGAAGGCCCTTGAGCAGGAGACGGTCGTTGTGGCTGAGCAACCGAGAGAGGGGCTTCTGCGCTTGTGTACAACTCTAGGGCTCCCTCTTCCTCCCTTGAATGTCCGTCAATGCCTTTCTTCTCTGCCTGTGCCTCTGTCTGTGTCTCTGCCTCTCTCTGTGCCTCTGTCTGTGCCTCTGTCTGTGTCTGTGCCTGTGTCTGTGTCTGTGGTTCCTCTACCGCTCTGTCATCGGATGGGTGAGAAGCCTCATCGGAAGCACTCATAGGGTCTGCGTGGACGTTCTCGCCGTGAGCAGGCGTGTGAGGGGTGGAAGACTTTTGCTTCTGCGGCTTGGGGAGAAGAGCCAGACCGAGTTTCTGCTGGTACCGCCTCGGACCTCCGGGAGGCGGAGGAGACCGCCGCACGTTGAGGACGAGAACATTGACGCTGTTCGGACCTCGATTGAAGGGGCCACCATTCTCCAATACTTTCTCCAGCGTCACTGCGTCCATTTTCCAAAGAGATCGAAGAGGTGAAGACAAGAAGAAGAGGAAAACAACGTTTCTGGACTTTTACTTCCAATAGAGAAGCTTCAAAAATAGAGATCGCCAGACATAAATAAATAAAATAGCGAGAAGAACATAAAAGAGATACAGCAACCTTCCACATAGCAGTAAAAGAAAGGCAAATTTCATTTTAATTATTCTGCGGGTGTTGGTTGGTCGATCATTGACGACTCTGAGATATTATAGTATTTTGAGAGGGGAGCCGATGCATCGCATTCCGGCTTCTCTAATCACATCTAATCTGTCTGAAGAAAAGGATAACGGTCTGCGAGCTTGGCAGCATACCGGTTGTGCAGCACTGTTCGACCTCCAATAGGTTTTTCCCACAGTTGAAAAACAGTTCGAAGCCATGAAAGAAGTAGCGATGCGAAATTCGCAGCTTGTTGCTTGAGCGTGTCCGCAATGTCCCGCTCGCCACCAGTGGCGGGGAGGAGCCACTTCACACCCGCGGAGGACGACTGCTCGGTGGTGTAGGAGACCTTCACTCGGCGGTCATCGCGATGATCCTTTGAAAGAACGCCCCGGCCGAGTGCCGCCGCGAGCCCACTACTCGACACCTCCGTGGCGAGTCCCACACTGAGGTGAATCGCATTCAGTGCCACGAGAGCCACCGACTCAATAATAGTGGGCAATATTGCCTCTGCTGCGGAGGACCAGCCCAACCACGTTCGTTTCCTTCGCCCTGCGTCCTCCGCTGAAACGTGTTTGTCCAGCGCAGAGAGCGAGGCGGTGAGGGAGAGGGCAGCACTCTCCGCGGACCCTCTCCCTGGAGGGCTCTCTTCAGTCAGTTGTTCGATGTCGCTATCGGAAAGCGGAATCTCCGAAACATTGCTGAAAGTGTCGTGAAGAACAAACAAGAGCCAAAGCGCGTGTAGGCATTCGGAAGTCATGGCAGCACATTCCTCCTCGATTTGGCTCAGTGGGGTAAACACACACTCCGCACGCGTTACACCGTACGTTCGGTAGGTGCTCTCGTACGCTACCCCGACGAACTCGTCCACCAGTAGACTCAGTATGTGATGAGGGGCGGTGGAGTGCTCCACGGCGAACACCATGCACGTTGCGATGCACTGCGGGGTAAAGAGCCGGTCTCGCCACTCCCCGAACCACTCACGCCATCGAGCCTCTATCTCGGCAGAGCTGGGTTGCGGAGCGCCCGGCCTGCACTGCGGTGAGTAAGACGGTCGGTGGTCCGCTGGCTGACGCAGCAGCTCGGTCCACTGGGCTGCCGCCTCGTCCTCCAGCACGGCGAACAGATGCTTCTCCTCCGCCATTTTTCGAGAGAGCCACACCGCGGATGACGGCACCGCTGGTGGAGGTGCTCCGACAGCGGCGTCGATGGCTGGTCGCAGCGAATCGGCATCAAGATTCAGGGCAGGGGGCGGCACCCACACCACTGCCTGAGGTCCGCGCTCCATCTGAAAGGGTGCGGTACGCCAGCTGGTGAGAGTGTCTCCTTGGAGCAGGGAGTACAGTCGCCAGCGGTAATACAGCATGTGAGGGTCGTTCCACGAGGCCTGCAGGAAACTAAATCTTGGGTTGTTCGCCTCTCGTTTCGCGAGCTCTTCCTCCACCGACGGGCCACCCTTCGCCACCGCAGACGCCACCAGGTCGAGCAGTACAGTGTCGGAGACAGGGATGTTGTCCGGCACGCGAACCATCGGCGCCTCGGGGGGCAGCACATACTCCTCCACACTTCTCGTCGAGCGATCACTGCCGGAGGCGTGGGAGAGTCGACGATGTCGATTTCCATGGCGATGAGAGGAGGAACTGGAGCCCGTGTAGCTGGAGGAACGGGCCCCGAATGCCGGTCCCGTCGCGAGGCTGGGCACCGAAGCAATCACCTCTACGGTTTCGATGCCCATATCAAATGACACGCCTGTCGTGTTCTCTGTGTTGTCACGGGACATGATTCGACTAAGACGTTAACGATGAGGAAAGGGAAAGAAAAAAAGATGCAGGAGATGTACCAGGGTGATGTGAATTAATGGAGAACACGCACAGCCACAATAATATAGAGATGAAACAGGCACTTAAAGTAGTTGTAAGATTGGTATTTTTATCTTTGCACGTTCAGAGCTTGATGATCACACTGGACTGCTCCAACTTCACAATTTCAGCTGTATAACTTCCTCCTCGTTTAGGTCCACTCTTTGAAGCAGGACTCGTCTCTTTTCCTCAGAGGAAAAGGCGCTGTTGTGTGCCTCATCCAGTGCATCTCTTGGACGATCCACCAGAAGCAACGATGTCGTGAGGGTGAGGGCAGCGTACGATTCACGCAAAGAAATCCTCTCTGCGAAGCTAGAAAGCAGATAGCAGATGGCTCGCACATCCTTGTCTATTTGTAAAGCACCACATGGATTAAACTTTTTGTTTCCTAGATACTGCCGGAGTGTCTTCACCGTCGCCACGGTAAAGACTTGGAGGAACTTGTCGAAGGTGTCCACATCTAGAACTCTCTTTAGATCCTCCATCCAGCCCCCGCAGTCGTTGAGAAAGGCTTGTGCCCACGGGTCGTTCAGCTCGTAGTAGTATAGTGTTTCCTCGGACATGACGTAGTCCAAGGCCTTTAAGCGTTCAAAATGGGGAGGACTCGTAATGTGAAGCACAACAGTGGCACACTGCGCCACCCACGACGTCACCTTCTTGGACAGCTGATTCGCACACATCTGGACATCGGCCGCTTGCTCGTCTAACCGCTGAAGCACACTTCCCGCGTAGGTAGCCAACGATCGCCGCGTTAGCTCCTCCGACAGCTTTGTTGTGTAAGATACAGACTTCTGTGCCGCCGACAGCCAGCGCAACGCACTCGGTAACACAACATTACTTTCAGTGGAACTTGCACGCCGTTCGACTTCTGGGATAAAAGACTCGCGAACGACATCTGAAGCGAAGGCTAGAACAGCAGAAATGACCTGAGTCGACTTCGTGTTGAAGGCGCGGTGAACCGCTATGCGCAGCACATAGAATATATCATCTGGAAGTGTGACGATGTCCGGAGAACGATAATATGCTTCTTCCAGAGCCACTTTGTTCTCCCTCTCTAGACCAGACAGGGACTCTGTGTAGAAGTCCTCCAAATGCCGCATCAG
The DNA here is from genome assembly GCA_030849815.1 of Vickermania spadyakhi. Taxonomy (NCBI): domain Eukaryota; phylum Euglenozoa; class Kinetoplastea; order Trypanosomatida; family Trypanosomatidae; genus Vickermania; species Vickermania spadyakhi. Next base: position 48,272 of record JASAOA010001783.1, read on the forward strand.
AGAGCCAAAGCCTCGTTCAATCCCGGTCCCACTACCGTTGCGCGCCTTGGCACCGCATGTGGAGACCTTCTCTTGAATGGCATCCTTCTGAAGCGACACTGCCTGGCTGAAAGCAACACGAAAGTACTGCAGCTGGATCGGGCAGTACATGGACAATATTTGTTGCACACACACAAGAAGAGGGTTGCTCTGAGACTCCCAAAGGTGGTCCACCCCATCTTTCTTGCTCGTGTCCGCTGTCTCGGCGGTGCCTGAAAGACGTGAAAACTGCTTCTCAACAAACGCAAAGTAAATGTGGCAGCACGAAGCGATGTGGCTGATTTCCTCCAAGACCTGATCCGCACGTCGCGCTACTGACGTCAGCGCAACAGCAGACGAGGGTGAGGAAGGGGACGACACCACAGAGCTCGTCCCCCCCGTCTCGCGCTTCTTGTGTGGTGTCTGCTGCACATTGAGGCTGTCTTCTAGAGTGGTAGCAACATCCTTTCGCCGCTGTAGAAAGTCCTCGAGTACCGGCACACACTCCTTAGTAGCCTCGTCGTGAAGCCGCTGTAACAGAACCGCTGCACTGGACACGCCAAAAGATGCGGAGACAAAGAGCTCCTCCGCCTCGAACGTGCCCGCCACCATGTCCAACTGCTGAGAAACCAGCACCAGGTGACTCTGCGCCGCGTGAGGGGTGTTCATCTTCAAGAGCTCCTCAGCGACGGTTTTCTGAAGGGAAGAAATGGTCTCGTCGCACACCCAGTCGCTGTACAACTCCGTGGCCAAGGCTGTCTCCCCCAGCTTAGAGAGCAACGTCGTTGACCACACTAGACTGGACTTGTCCCTGTTGGCCTTCGCTTCCGCCGCCTTTGCCTTCAGCACCTCCACACCCCTCGCACAAGCTTCTTCCACCACCACACTTGAGCGGATTACCAGCGACGTGTCGCTGTGATTCCCGAGCACCTTCTCCTTTGCTGCGGTGTACGAAGTAATCAAATGTGCCATTCGGTCCAAATCGTTGGCCTCGAGAGCCGCCCGCACCTCCTTGGTGCTGACGTCCATCTGTAGCAACGACTCCGCTACACGCTGCGCCGCTGTGACCCGCTCCATGAGTTCGCATAGGTATCTCACGTGAGCGGACTGCTCTTGTGTTTCTTTCGCAAAAGAGTCGATACTTCTTGCCGTCTGGCCGACCTTTGTCATCAGCAACGGAATTTCAGACTGATGGATGTGACTAATTTTTTTCACAGCATTGTGTAAGGCTGGGTCTTTAGCGGATGCAGATTCTACCTCCTCAATGAGCTTCTCTCTTGCTTCGGCAGCGTCCGCCGTGCGGCACAGCAGCCGATGCACTCGATCCTCTAAATCCGTGATGGGAACTAAGGTCATGAAATCCTTTTCGTATGCGCTTCTATATCTCCGTTCTCAGAACCGGTACAAGAGTAAAGAATGGCCATAAAGAGGAAGAATTAAATGATTCATGTTGAGATTGCGACATAGAAGAGAAACAAAAAAAAAATCAGCAATGCGGACTCGTTAATCAGTCGATCGTCATATCCTATCAATCAGCCGATTCGTTACGGTTTTCAATGGTGAAACAGAGCTGAGAAATCGTAATGCCTTTAGACTTGAATGGAGTTGAACCGGTTACCTGCCGATTCCCCTTGTAGGACGGACGCCAGTGCGTCTGCCAGATAAATGCGTTCAAACCGGTTCGCTCGTAGAACCTTTTCCGGGTCCCGGTAGCCGTTGCTCCGCACGATATCGACAAGGAATGTCCACAACAGAGGGAGAATTGCCGAATCCTCTGGGAAACAACGGTCGTTTCCCTCACCTCGCCGCCGTTGAGCTGAAGGTTCGGTGTCACTATCGTCATCTGACGTCTCGTCCGCATCCTCAAGCGCTTTCTGACGTTGTGAAAAGGCTCCAGTGGGCAGGCAAAGAAAGCTGGTAGAAACACCGTGAAGTCCCGCACGGCCTGTTCGCCCAATGCGGTGAATGTACTGGGATCGAGCCTCCTCCACAGTTATGCCACGGGCGCGAGGCATATCGTAGTTCACCACAAGTGTGACACCGGATACATCGAGACCTCTCCCAAGTAGATCAGTAGTCAACAGCACCGCACGTTTCCCATTCTGGAAGGACTCCACGAGCCGATTTCTCTCGTTCTGCGTCAAGTCTGAATGAACCACAGCAATGGACTTCAAGTTATTCACGCATGGAGAGTCATTTAGTGGTCGGCCCTGCTCACGAAGGAACGCCATACTCGACGGAGGAGCCTTCGCCACATTCTTCAATGCTGCATCGGAGTATTGCTCAAGACGGTCCGCCTCTGACGCCAAGGCCTCGCTGAGCGCATCGCATGTTTTCTTCTCATTGGCAAATACAATAATGGGCCTAGTGCCATGCAGGAGCCAGTGAACCAAGCGACTGAACTTTCCCGGATGCAGAACAACGTCGTGGTCCTGATCAGGCGTCACATCCACGGTGTTCGGAACGGCTTCAAAGCACTGCATTACGGTGGGGCATCTGTACGGCGTGCGAACCAGGTAATACCCATCTGGAGAGAAATAGCGCTGAGCTATTTGAGCTCTGTCCGACGATAGTGTTGCGGTGAATAAAGCTGTTTGATGTGTTCCGTTTGCTTGAGCAACAACAGCATCCAAATATCCGCGCAAATTATCGTCTAGCATCCGATCGACTTCATCCACAACGAGGGTTCGCACGTTCCCCAAAGAGAGAAATCTGTTCTGTAGCAAAGAGTGCAGTTGGCCCACCGTTCCGACAACGATGTGTGCCCCCTTGGCGAGTTCTTCGTGGAGGACGTCTAGCTTTTCCTCTCCAATCACCTTCACCACCCGCAGTTCTTCAATGCGATTGGAAGGGATGAGAAGCGGAGAGACGCCGTCGGATCCACTGAGGGCTTTGCTGGCAGAGGCGATTTGCGAGAGGAGACGCTGCGCGCCGACAAACACCTGTTCCGCCAGTTCTCTGGTGGGAACGACAACCAGCAGGAAGGGTCCGAGAGAGAGAAGCTCTTCGTTGCCTATTAAGCGGGGGCAGCGAGGAGACAGAATATCGTGTAGCGCCGGCACAAGATACGCCAGGGTCTTGCCTCCGCCCGTTTCAGACACAGCGAGAAGATCCATTCGGTGACTTTCAGAGATGCCTCTCCACATCATCACCGGCAGGCACTGCGACTGGATGGCAGTAGGGAACTCGAAAGCGGCGCTGACGGCGTCTTCCAACGCGGGCTGCAAATTGGCTTCGGCCCAGCAGCGGATGGGTGGAATGGGATGCTCCCCTCTCCAGTGGGTAGACGAGTCCCGCCGAAGAAACTTCACAGTCTCCACCTCGATCCCTACTTCTGATCGGAACACCGACCACGCCGATGCGGTCATACCACTCAAAGGCTGCTCTGTCCAGTGCCTCCCGGTGCCCGTGGCAGTCCCTGCCGTTTTGGCGAGCCGGCTGAGCACCGCATCCCGAGAATGAAGTCCGCGATTGAGACGAGCCTGCAGCGCACTGGGAAGCTTGGCGTTGAGTTTTTTCACTACCTCACCGGTATGGCTTCTACCAGGTGGCATCAGCACGCAGCGCAAGATGGACGAGGCTACGGTAGAGGGGCTGGCCTTGACAGCCGCGGAGATGCGCTCCTGTGCAATGCGCTTCGCTTCGAGGAATGCCTGTTCTCTGGAAGGACGCACGATGCGCTGCTCAGTCGTCGAGCCCACCTCAGTCATGGATGGGGCGACTTCGCTGCGAGGCATCCAATTTAAACGTGGAGAGTATAGAGCGTCCCGTAGAAGGAGAGCAGAGTGCGGTGAAGGAACGGAATATGTATTGGAAATTGCTATAGATGACGAGCTAAAAAATCAATTCAGCGTCACGCATCGGACAAATATACCCTTATTAATATAGAACTATATACCCCTAGTGATTCGGGTGTAAAGAAGCAAGAAAACAAAAAGGAAAATAAATAATGTATAGCACATTCTTTCTGAGTCAGATTCCATTGATTGCATTAGCATAGTACATCCGTAATAAACACCTTGGGAAGGATAGACACGACCGGAATGTGGCCCCGACCATCGTCATGTAATTCAATATCACTATACTTCTTTTTTTTTTTTCCTTTCATTTCAGTAAAAAAAAAATACAAAAATTGACAAGCCAGAAGGTGGCGGTATAGTGAAGGTGAAAGAAAAAAAACAGTCTGGTGTTTTATATATGAATAATGCAGGCACATTAGGACACAATTCATATATTTCTTGGTAGTCACGCACGGAAGACCAGAAACGAATTGTCAATGAGCGCTTGGCCTTACTTTTTTTTTTTCTATGCTAAAAAAAAACAAAACGAGGGATAGATCCTATAAGAAACTTTGTGGCTTAAATTTAAAAAACCTACAACAGCTCCCCTTATGTATCTGTTTCAATTATATGGACAATACAGTTCGGTAAGAGAGAACCGTACAAGAGCAAAAGGTCCATACCGGAGCTATTTATCTGGGAATCCAGATCAGAGAGTAAAACTCATCTATGAACGGTTTTGCAGCTATTCCGTTAATATACTGTAACTAAAAATAGTACTGCAGTAAGAAGTAACACAGGTACAAAATAAAAACAATAATTCAATACAATTAGGTACGAGAAAGTATGATGAACAAGACCGTTGCCCGGCGGTAATAGGAATTCACTAACTAAGCGGAAAAGGCGGCCCAGTCTGGTAGAGTGAAAGTAATGTGAATAGACTTGAAAAACGAATAACTACTTTAGTAATAACTGTGCTGTGTCAGATCGAATGAGTTTCTCTCTTACTGCCTCAGTAGGTCATCCAATTCAGTCTGTCCTGGTGGTACAGCCTTCTCCTCTGTGTTCTTTCTAGAGCGATGTCGACGGGGCTCCCCACCTTCCGCTCCACTGCGGCTGCGACGCCGAGAGCTGCGGTGGCGATGCCGATGCGACCCTTCCTGGGGCGTTCTATGCCGCCGCCTCTTCCCCTCCCCGGAGTTCTCGTTCGGCGACGGGTTCTCGTCCTCCCCCCTGCGGCTGCGGCTGCGGTGACGCCGCGACTGGGACCTCCCCTTGCTCTTGCTGCGGTGACGCCGACGCCTTGAGCGGCCCTCGCCATCGTCAGCATTCTGCTTGTCCCCCTTCTGCACGGTTTCCAGCGCCTCCGTGTTCGGGTCCGCCTTCACCGCCGTCGCCCCGGCCATCATTGACATGGGGAGGCCGCCGAGCATGCTATTCATGACGTCCGGATCACGAATGAGGGTGGGATCCTCAAAACAATCAAAAAACGGTCGTTCGTTATCCGTCAGCAACATCCACTGAAGACGAGAAAAACCAAAACGCTTGATGTCCTGGAAATCCATGAAGAACATGTCGCAGCGGATGTAGCCGGGTATCTTCGACAGCGGGAGTGAGGGGCGAAAGCGTTCGATCCCTGGCTTGAGTGCGGTTCGGATCAACAGCCACGGAAGGAATCCAACCACCCACACGATGAGCTCGAGAAAAACACAGAGAAGCGGCCAGCAAAGAAACACGCAAACGACAAGCGTGGTCGTTGTGTGCTTCATGGAATACGTGTCAAAGAAGTTCTTTAACTCACCAGAGCTGTGCTCGGAGTAGAACCCAATAAAGGTCCAGAAAGACATGAGCGAAGTGATACCCCAAATCAATGCAGTAATACCACTGAACCCCCACGCCACCCGCAGAAATGCGTAGTAAGGCGTATCGTACACTTCAGCACCAGTGCCTCCGCAGCATCCGGCGGCTGCCTGCTGCGCCAGTGCCTGTTGTAGTCGTAAAGTGTACTCTTGCTGCTGTGCAGGCGTCATTTGCATGAATTCTATCTGTCTCTCAGGGGCCATGGCTGCTTGAAGCTCGTTGGGGTGGCGCTGCACGTGAACCACAATAGCGCAGAGGATCGCGACGGCGGAGAAAAATGCCGCAATGCACCACAATGCGCCACGAGCGGTATTCCACGATCCGAGCTGTACAGCGAAGGTATCTGCGTTCATGGCACTTTCCATGCAGACGGAGCCAAAGGAGCCGAATAGATACTGCTTGCTGCACCCGGAGCTGGAATCGACAGAAATTAGGCTTTCCAACTTCTTCTGTAGGTCAATGGTGTTGTCCACTCCGAATGTAGTGAACAGGTTGTCCTTTTTGCTGTCTCCGAGCACTAATCCTAAGCCCACTACAGAGCCAATGAAGCAGATAATCATCATGAAGAAAGTCCAGTCACAGAACGGATATATAAACTCCAGGAAGCCAGGGCGGTTGAGTCCCCCACACACGTAAGGGTCCATTTGCGCGCTGATCATCTTATTCTGCAGCTCTTGCAACTGTAAAACAGTTTCCTGGTGCGCCTCCACAGGAAGTGCCGAGTGGCGAGTGGCATCGGTGTTAATACTTTGGGTCACGTTTAGAGCCTCGCCAGCCATATTGGGTATCATCGAGTGTGACATCGAGGCATTGCCGTAGGCTGTTCCGGCCAAGTTGTACCCAGAGGCTCCGGGATTGTAGACAGAACCACTAGGCGACCAAGGCTGCTGGGCCACTGGAGCTGCCTGGGGGTACCATGGCGGTGTTTGTGAAGGTCCTTGGATCATCGAATCAGTACTCCACGTCGGGTAACAGAGTGCCAAAAGTGTTCTCTTTCGAGGATTGGTTGCTTCAGAAAAAATGTGAAAACTAAAGTATAGTAAAAAGAAAAGGAAAAGGTAAATAATTAACATAAAAAATATACATAAAAAATTGATAGATCACGTCAAAGCCAAAAGAATAGCACGCTCTAATCCTCACAAGGTAGTCTGTTTTGTTTACTTGAGGTGGAATAAGGCAGGCTCTCCACTGAGAATACCACAGTTAAGAGTAGTGACGTATCCATTGTCTTTTCCAAAAAGCGTCAATCCGCCTTCTCGTTCCGTACGCCAGGAAGTTTGTCTCTGATGATAAGAAGTAATACCTCATATGTGTCGGTAGTCGTAGTCTTCAGGATTGAGCCCGGCGTCTTCTACGCTACTGTTCGACTGCGACATTTCCGGAGCACCAAGCTTGGTCAGCCCTCGCACCCACCACTCCATCTCCTGTTCCGTCGCTATCTCTTGGTCCTTGCCATATTCGAGTCGGACCTCGTGCCACTGCTCCTTCACGGCACCGTTCTTATCGGAGAAATTCTCTTGGGTCCCCATCGCCCACAATCCTCGCTCGTCCATATCAAAAATAAAGGCATTGGTGAGCTTCAGGTTATAATTCATATTTAACGAAGGGACAAGTTTCTGTCTGGCTAAATTAAGCATGTTGATGAACCGGTGACTACACCTGCACAAGGGCGGAGCATCAGGGAAGGATGGATCCCACACACGCTGCACTTCACCGGTCACATTCATCCACAGCGTTGCCTCCGGCCGAAGCCGAAGCAGTGCAAACGTGTCGGGCTTGACGACGTAGATTGGGCGCTCCTCGTCTTCTTCACGAGTGGGGTTTCGTTCCCGTTCCGCAAATTTCTTTCTCCAGTCGCTGCTGCTCATGCGGCGCATCCGCCTCTCGTCCTCGTCCTTCTCCCGTTGATGTATCTGAACTTGCTCCTCCTCCGTCTTGCTGTCCTGGTTCTCCCACATGTCTTGAGCGATCCGATGGATCACTGGATGCGTTATGAAGCGGCTCTCCCACGCCTCGGCCTGCATATCCCCACTCAAGAGCTCCACAGAACCGGACACGGTGGATCTAGGGGGAAGTGCGCCGAGTTCTTTAAAGAAATGAAAGAGTTGCGGATCGGTATGGCCAATCATAACGCTGCACCGCTGGCATTCCATTACATTACGATAGTGTTCAGAATCCTTTGGGACAGCTATTAGTAAAGAGTGGTGGTCGTCACCTCGGAATCGATAGAGCGCGTGTGGCTGAAGATCACTCTTCACCGGGACGTTATCTTTGGCGCTCGAATTGGATCCAAGATCCCTGGCAATCCCTGAGGCCTTCATGTGGCCCACTTGTGACGTGGTCAACTGACATAAGCGGTAGGTCCATATCGTGTTAAAGAATCGCTTCGAAAATTCAGAGCCCAGGTTAGATTCCACTTTAGTCTTAATGAATCTGGTCATTTTATTTTTATCTTTTAATAAACAACTCTCTAAAGAGATATTTTGAAACAAACACAACCACAAAGCCAGAAGTAACAACAACAAAAAGTTTGATCGAGTTTCAGTACTCTCTTTTCGTTTTTTCACTCTTTTTTTCCATTTTTTCTCTTCTTATTACTATTGCGCATCTCTAAATACTTCTTCTCGTTTGGCAGTACAAAGGGAGTGGATAACGAACACCTAGTCGAGCTAAGGCAATTATTAAAGCCGGATTCCATGCTTTGGGCTTCCCAAAAAAAAAAAAATGACTCTAAAATAAAACGCTTTCAAAAACAAAATACTTTTTGATTTCTAGACATAGAAGGAAGCTTCGTTAGGAATGCTCACTTTACTCGCCTTCAAATTGGCCCACCTAAAGGTGTGGTCTGATTTTAAACTGTCTGAGAGACGGTTTTAATAAGAGCACCGCGGATAAGCTTGAGGGCCTCTTCACCTCGTGATCGCTTGGCTCCAGGTCTTTCCGCTACCTTCAACGTATCGTATGAGCTAGCAGCATGCAAAAGAGCGACATTCCCATGATCATCCACCGCCACCAGAGTTCCTCTCAACACTTCGTTGTGTACCATCACAACGACCACCTCTTTCCCTTTACACTCGACGAGAAAACCAAAGGGATCCATTCTGTATTGTACCTTACGTGCAGAAAAAAAAAATTTATCGAAGCAAGTCACAGAAAGATATTTATAAACAGACATCGATATAAGATAGAGTAATGGCGATAAAAACAACCAAAAGGATGCACAGAATTATTGAAAAAAAAAAATTGAGACACTCAAGTAGAAGCGCTTCAAACATGAGGAAAAATATTCATATTCATTTCAACGCAAATATCAATGCAATGAGTTGCAACTACCGGCTTCCCTAAGCACCTAAAGTAATAAAGCGCTTTTTGGTTGAAGAAGAGAGGTGCTTATCCACTTTACAGTGTCCTCTAGAGCGTCATTAACAAGTCGGTCAAGACATTCATCTAAGACCAGTTCGCGAAGTCCAGAGCGCCTCACTTCCGAATCTGTTGGAATCGCCAATGTCGTCCTAGCAGTGGGAAAGCTCGATCTGATCCCTGACGAGCTAAACGTAAACAAGTTCTTCCGCATCTCAACTGTATTGAAATCATTCTTCTCTGACATTCCACGCCGTGCCACATCAATATAGCACAAAAGCATATTTTGAACCCTCTGTGGTAGAAGTGCGGAAAACCACTCTTTCACCTTCAGGGAACCGAACGCTTCGTCCCGAACAGTTTTTTGAGATCGAAACCCCTCACCACAGATGCCGTGACGCTGAATGTACGCTGTGATCAGCCCAGAAGCATGTGACATACAATCCTCCGCCACTCGGTAGCCCGCACCTTCAACTGCGGCGTCCCATACGCTGCGCCTTGCGCGTGTTTTGTCCGCATCTTCGAGACTTCCAAATGTGGCGCAATACTTTGACACGACAGACTTCAAGAAGCGGCTCTGCTGTCGTGCCAGCCACTCCACCGTCATCGAATGCGATATCCTCCCCGACGGAAAGCATGAAGCTCCCCCTGTCCTGAGCGCGTGCTGAAGAATCTCGGAAACTTCTCTATCGTAGATCATCTCCATATGTGATTCCGGTACCGCTAGGCTAGCTTCAGAACGATTATCCGCGCTACATGGCACCGAATCCCCACCACCCAGGTTCAAGCGACGGACTAGAATTCCAGTTAGCCAATCGGCAGCTTCTAAAACCACTCCAGAGAAAACATCATTACACGCCGCAGTTCCCTCATCACCCTCCCTCAGCAAACAAAGATTCAAATTACCGGCATCACTTCCATCCACACATTCAGATTCTGTGCATTCTTCTCTGAAACAATCTATCTCAGTTACACAGCAATTCAACGCTACATCCAACACATCAGCTGCAACCATACCTACAGCATCAATATACGTTTTTTTACAACAATCATGCGAAGCACTACTACGCCAACCCACCACTACGTTACAAATATCATCATCAGAATCAGCATCAGCCATAAATGCCACAAGGCATCTAGCCTCAGTCTTCTCAGCTGCAATGCGCTCAGCCTCAGCCTTTTCAGCTGCAATGCGCTCGGTCTCAGCCTTCTCAGCTGCAATGCGCTCAGCCTCAGCCTTCTCAGCTGCGGTACGTGCGGCCTCCCCTCTCTTTACTGCATCGGCATAAAAACAGTCGGCAACGCTATCTAAACTGTTTGACAGAACAGCCTCTCCGGCAGTACACGCTGCAATAAAATAGACACTCTTCCTCGAAACAGCACTCGTCAAAGCTGTATTACGCTCCGAAAGAACTCTCTCAGCTGCAACGCGTTCCGCCTCGGCCTTCTCAGCTGCAATGCGCTCAGCCTCGGCTTTCTCAGCTGCAATGCGCTCAGCCTCGGCTTTCTCAGCTGCAATGCGCTCGGTCTCAGCCTTCTCAGCTGCAATGCGTTCCGCCTCAGCCTTCTCAGCTGCGGTACGCTCAGTCTCAGCCTTCTCAGCTGCAATGCGCTCAGTCTCAGCCTTCTCAGCTGCAATGCGTTCCGCCTCGGCCTTCTGAGCTGCAACGCGTTCCGCCTCGGCCTTCTGAGCTGCAACGCGTTCCGCCTCAGCCTTCTCAGCTGCAATGCGCTCAGTCTCGGCCTTCTCAGCTGCGGTACGTGCGGCCTCCTCTCTCTTTACTGCATCGGCATAAAAACAGTCGGCAACGCTATCTAAACTGTTTGACAGAACAGCCTCTCCGGCAGTACACGCTGCAATAAAATAGACACTCTTCCTCGAAACAGCACTCGTCAAAGCTNGTCTCGGCCTTCTGAGCTGCAATGCGCTCAGCCTCAGCCTTCTCAGCTGCAATGCGCTCAGCCTCGACTTTCTGTGCAGCATCAGATGGAGGAGAAGTTTCTTTGATTGTTAGATTTGATGCTGTTTTGGTGAGAAATGAAGCTTGAGAAGGGGTGAAATGATGTAGTGTTTGATTGTATGTGTTGTGCTCTATGTTGGGTACACTTGAGAATGGTGTAGGGGTAATCGATTCTTTTTGATTTTCTGTGCTACATTTTAGATTTAGTGCCGTGGTCTGGTTGCTGAGGGGTTCGTATTGAAATGTTTTTTTCGATTGTTCTGGAGTACCGTGGGACGTTGAAACGGCGAGAGTTACTAGTTCTAAAAGAAATCGGTTTTGAAGGGAGAGTAATTTAGTGCGCCATTCGTGTTGAAGGTGCTTTCGGTAGTGAGATTCCGCTAGTCGAAGTGCGAAGACCGTGGAGCGCCATCTGCATTCTTCGTCAGCGGATGGGTCGTGGTGGCGACGGAAAGATGGCGGCGCAGCTGCGGTCTGTGCTCTTGAAGAGGCAGAATTGCGATCCCCTTTCCCATTTCGAGCTGCATAAGCCGTTTGGGGTTCTGCTCTGGTAGACGGTAAGTGTGCAGCACCACATCGTGCAGCATCATGTTCTAGACGATGCTTTAAGACCTGAATTCGATGAAGGAGCTCCTTCCTAGATTTGCTCGTATAAGGGTTGCGTTTTAATTGCCGGTATTCTAAAATAAGCTCTTCCGTGAGTTGAATGTCGTCCAAGAGTTGGTGTGAAGATGCTGGATAGTCTAATGGTGGTACTTGCTCGTAACCGAGAGGAATTCTTTTTTCCCATTTTTTGACGATTTGCGGCGGTCCAGGCATTCCCTAGAATAATATTATAATATGTAGAGAACCTCTCTCTCTGGAACGAGCACCAGTAGATACTACTATAGAATTAAAATGAATAAAAATATAAAATATTCTCGTCTTCTGTTCCTTCACGTATCTTTTGTTTCGTATCTATTTAACTTTGTGAATGGGCATTGAGGGAAGTGAAAGAAGTAGCAAAAGGAAAGGTTAAGATAAACCGTGTCATGCCTTGAACGTAGCGCAGCACATACCGTCTTCACATGCAACAACAAATAATAAAGCATGTTGTGTTTATTTTTCTATCGTTGCTGTTGCTTGTTTCTTGTTGTTGTTCTTTTTTTTTTTTTTTTGCTAATGATATACTACGTGTTACTAGATTAAACCATACTGATTCTATCTCTTCGGTAAGAGTTTCTAATGTACTACCTACTTCATTATTTTTATAATCGCTACGAAACGTTGTTATAAAGCGGCTGCGCTAATCGCTGATAGATACCATTCCTTTACAACCCCCCTTCAGGAACGTCGAATCCCAAACTTTTGGGATAGATTCAAGAGAATTGACTGTGGAAATAGGGTAAGAAAATTCAAGTCCAGATAACGTGTGAAGAACACCATCTAGCTTTGCTTGACGGTCCTCGTAGGTGAGGCTAGTAAAAAATTTGGGGAAATAGAAACCACTTAAGGTTACCTCCGGATAGATTAGATTCGATCCAGAAACAAGCAGGCCCGGTCCGTGCTGAGCTCCATAGCAAACAACGTCTGCACCAGGTTTCATTAGTTTCAAAAAGTCATCGAACTCAGAGCCACCCACTCCATTCAGGAACAAAGCCGCCTTATTAGACCCCATGCACAATGACAGCGCTTTCCTTCCCGCTGGTGTGTATTCAAACACTTCAGATCCGTACTTTTTATGACGCTGAACTGCCTCAGAGAACCGATCTCCAGGAAGAGCAGCCGTGTACACGGTGAGACCCGGTACTTTTGTTGCAAGAGCAGATACCGCTAGGGAGGTCAAGCTACTGCCACCATTCTGTAGAAGCACGTCCCCCTGACGAAAAGACCTGTACTCGTGCAGAAAGTGATTTGCCATGAGAAACAATGAAGCCAGCGACGCCAGTGAAATGTGTTTGGAATCAATTCGATGAAGCACGTCTCCACTCACGGCCACCTTGGTGGCCCATGTCCCGTGCATTGGCGGCACCCAAACGAGATCCCCCTCTTTAACTTTCGATCCGACTCCCACATGTTCCACACGCCCAACCCCTTCGCAGCCGCCGATGCGTGGAAACGGCATCTTGCTCGCACGTTGCCGGAGAATGGCAGTTCCGTTCGTCACTGCCGCATCACTACGATGAAGAGGGGCCATCAGCATTTGGACAACTGCCTCCCCTTGTTGCGGCGCCAGATCGAAGGTTTCCATCTTCAAAACACTACTAATAGGGCCAAAGCGACGGAATCGCCAGCCCGAAGACGAGAGTTTGCTCATGAAAAACGCTGAGTAAAGCAGAAATCAAAGAAATACTTGTGTTTTTTACCGGATCGTCGTATATGCTGTTACCAAATTAGCACCTTCAACAGCACTTGAGAACTACGGAGCTCGAAGAATGTTGATGTGATCAGAAAAAAAAAAATTAGCACAAAAGAAAATAATGCACATAAAACAAAAGTAAGGTCACCGTAGCAAGTTAAACAGGAAAAACTCAACACATAATCCTACTAATCCTCGTTCAAAACAAAAATATTCGCGTTCATCACATGCAACTCTATCGTAATTCAGATTCTTAATTCAGATTCTGCGCTCGCCTACGAAAACCGTCAATTTACCTTCACCTTCCACAGGACAAAAACGCATAAAACACTACCTTTTCTAATGAGAAAAATCAAAAATCAAATCAAAAAACTACATATATCAAGAGGCCTAATGAATACTAATATTTCCTGAGAACAAATTTCAAACATATATATAAATAGCTCTGTCCATGTCACAACAACCCCATAACAAACACCAAAATTTCAAAAAAAAATCGCTACACCACTTGGAAAACAACATTTATTCATTTTCATACTACATTCTCTTCATGTATTGTACTCCCACCTCCTGGCCACTCACGCCGTCCACCACCTCACGTTCGTGTAAAATCCATTCTAATAAAAAAAATCATTCATAGTGATCCTAAAAATTTATTAACTCCATGCGAAAACCTCTTAAACCTTATGCAGCGAGAACTCACGTTTAGACTGCACGCTTGCAAGAGTACAGCATATTCTTGAGTGCCTTGACTTCCTTCTCGCTCTTGATGTTGTTCATCTTTGACTGGTAGTGCTGGAGGAACAAATGGGTGTGCTGCTTGAGCATCTCCTCTACTTCCGCGTTCAGAACAGGGTGGTTAAGGGTAAAGAAGCGGATGACGTAGTTTAGCTGTTGAACGTACATGTAAAAGAACTTGTTGGTGGCTGTGCCGTACATGATGCTCAAGTCCTTGTTCACCAGAAGAAATTCGTAAAATTTTGCGTAGTTGACCTTCACATCATCCAAGTATCCATTAAGGCACGCGTACAGAGAAACGAGTGCATTCATAAAGAAGCTGGGGTTCTTTTGGTTGAAGAGTGCTACAAAGCGAGCTCCTCGAATCATCGGTACTGTCTGCACTTGATTGCCGCCGACTGAATCAGCGGCCAGCTTTCGGTACTCAGCAAGGATACCCTTCAATTTGCCAGCAACCGCCTTCATGGCGACGTTCTGTGCAGAAGAGCCCACACGAGACACGGAGAGACCAATGTTCACAGCTGGGCGCTGACCACCAGTGAACAGTTTCGTATCCAAATAAATCTGGCCATCGGTAATAGAAATCACATTCGTCACAATATACGCCGTCACATCGTTGGACAGTGTCTCCACAATGGGGAGTGCCGTGACAGACCCGCCACCCTTACCAGGGGAGAGCATGGCAGCACGCTCCAGCAATCGAGAATGAAGGTAAAACACATCACCAGGATACGCCTCACGGCCGGGCGGGCGCCGGAGCAGCAGAGAAATCTGACGGTAAGCCACAGCCTGCTTGGACAAGTCGTCGTAGACACACAAGCAATGCCGTCCACGCTTCATGAAGTACTCGCCCATGGTCACACCGGAGTAAGGGGCAAGGTACTGGAGACCAGCTGGCTCCGCAGCTGTGGCAGCCATCACTGTAGTGTACTTCAGGGCTCCGTATGATCGCAGCAGGCGGTGAATGCGAGCCACATTAGAGCAGCGTTGTCCAATCGAAACGTAAATGGAAATCACGGCATTCTTCGACAGAATTTGCTGGTTGCTGCGTACCTGATTAATAATGGTGGAAACAGCAATTGAAGTTTTACCAGTTTGGCGATCTCCGACAATCAACTCACGCTGGCCACGTCCAATAGGAATCATCGTGTCCACCGCCTTAAACCCAGTGAGAAGATTGTAGTTGACAGGAGAGCGGGAGACAATATTCGGGGCTCCAGTATCCACTTTGCCCATGGACTCCAATTCGTCCAGCAGAGAGCGGCTCCGGGTAAAGAGACCAACAGGTACCTCGTGTCCTAGGGGGTTGACTACCTTTCCTAGCACACCAGCACCAACAGGGATGTACAGAAGCTTCCCGGTGGCCATCACCTTCTGGCCAGACTGCACCTCCGTGATATTATCCATCAGAATAATTCCGATCCGGCCATCTTTCTCCAAGTTAAACACCAAACCAGCTGCAAAAGTGGTGGGGCTCACTTGAATCATTATAATGGTGTTGTACGCCACACCAGGATTTCCAGGAGCGGGAATAAGGGTTGCAATGGTTCCGTCGATGGAGTGGACATACCCGATCATCTCCGTTGCCTTGAAAAACGACTTCTGGCCCGTGGCTCCATTATCCGCACCAGCAGCGCTGGACATCCCCCGTAGCCTGCTCACCGCAGCGGACGCGTACGCTACAGCAGGGGCCACGAGCTTGGAGCTGAACCGCCGCATTTTCCTTTAAGGGTTCTTTGAGAAAAGGAACTATCTGTTCGAGTTTCAAAAAAGTAGCGTGCGAAATAACAAGTATAAAAATATAATATTAATAAGATAAAGATAAGATAGCGATACGATATAAGATGGAAGAAATTATGTATATTGTTTTAGCAGAAATAGCAATGAAACGAAGTGATTGATACTTATTCATGTGTAGGAGCACATTTGTTGTTATGGGTGCTATTGTTGCTTTCTATTTTTTATTTTTTATTTTTTTATTTTATTTTTTATTTTTCATATTATTATTTTTTATTTTTCATATTATTATTTTTGTAAA
This sequence comes from Vickermania spadyakhi, assembly GCA_030849815.1. Lineage (NCBI taxonomy): Eukaryota > Euglenozoa > Kinetoplastea > Trypanosomatida > Trypanosomatidae > Vickermania > Vickermania spadyakhi. The sequence continues at coordinate 64,364 of JASAOA010001783.1, forward strand.
GAATAATTGTACTGCTCGTTCAAGCTAATATTTTACAAGAATCTCTGTCTGTTTGCTGACGAAGAATTATGTAAAATTAAAAAGATGCATCATAATTCAGAGCGTGGATCTAATGATCATACACAGCGAAAAATTGACTATGAAAAGGTAAAAAATTGGGGTTGTGCTGAACATGAAAAAAGATCAAGGAGAAGGATTACAGCTATTCTTTTGCTGAATGGGGGTACGTAATCCTTGTAGCAGAGTATAGCACTTAATTTAAATCATGAATGTACTCTCCCTCTCTCTCTTTCTCATGGTGCACACTTTTTCAAGTAGAAACGTTTCTCAAATTATCGGTACCTTTCGAAGCATTGCATCTCACAATTATAACATGACGGCTAGAAAAATCGATCCATCCACAAAGTTGCAGAAAAGACATCTAAAATAGAAAACAATTATAATGAAAATGATGATGTCGGAGCTGCAGGCTCCGATGAAGTATGATGTTGCATTACAGAAAAAATGAATTAATATAAAGAAAAATTAATGAGCAGCATACTGATATTAAATATAACGCCAGATATTATGTGTACACCTGTTCAAACAAAGGTAAGTGTGAGGGAATCCATCTACCTGATCGGATATTCTTCTTACTCCCGCAGACTACATAATTTGGAAAGCAGCTGCTTTTGAGGCCACAAAAAAAAGTAGCATAGTAGTCCAGGTGCGCAAATGCACGCACTGATAACCAAGCACCCATAGGAGTAGTTGCCATGGTGACTGGTCTGTAAACTTGCTTGCATGGGAGGAGCAGAGAAACCGCCGACGCACCCCGCAACAAATACAGACCCCATGAAAAACCCCAAGTTCGGGCCGTAAAATGAGCGGGCAATAAGCGCAGGCATCATGGCGAAAATACCCGCTGTGCAAAACCCGACTACGCTTAGGCAGATGGCAAAGGCGGCATACCCACGGCAGAAGACCAGCAAAGCAGTCGCCACACATCCTACAGCACAACACGAGCTGTACGCAAAAGGATCTGCTGTCCAAGAGCCAAGAGCGCCGATGAAAATCGAGCCAAAAATTTGAAATACTCCCCAGAACGTGTACACAGTGGAAGCGGTGGAGGTGGATATAGGCTTAATATCTTTATATACCGTGTTTTTATCTCCCATCGAAGATACGTAAGGCACTGTGACGTAGATGAGGCCATAGAAGGCCCATCCGAATATAGTGAACATGAAGAAGTTCACCAAAAAATCCATGCTGGAGTATACCCGAAGAATCTCAAGAAACGTAAGTTTGCGAGTATGAAGTTCTTCCAATACCTTTTCCTTATAAGACTTCGAGAACCAACTATCTGTGAAAGATTCGGTGTGGGAGTCCGAATTCGACAAATGAGGTGAACACCCTTCAGTAGTCTCCTCAGCCTTATTTTCGACGTCGTCTGGTTGATGGCGGCGGCAGCTCACGCATGACGCGATGATACCAAACGAGCAGAAAGCAGACATGAGGCGAAAGGTACGCCGCCATCCATATGCCTCTAGCCAATGTCCCACAACAGCAGGTATAAAAGCACTTCCCACTCCACCACCACAGAAATTAATTCCTTGAGCCACTCCAATCCGTTTGTCAAACCACGACGCCGTGGCGGCTGCGCCAGGGGACAACATGAAAGCCGAAGAAATGGACGCTAGTAGACAGTATGACATGGTAATCGCAAGAGAACTGTGGGTCACACTAGATCCCAGCCAAAGTCCAGCGAACAGCATCAGAGTCGAAGAGAGCATCATTACGCGTGGAGGAACGCGATCCACTAGAAATCCGGCTAAAACACCAAATAGTGGTGAAAGCCCCAATGAGACGGAGTTGCCAAAGCTAACCGTGGTTGCACTGGGGTAGCCAAGGGTGGGATCATTTTGCATGTCTTCTGAAAAAATAGAAAAACAGTTATCAATGCCATAGCTCATCATCTGCATTAGTGCTCCGGAGATAGCTACAACGTAGCCGATAGGATCATCCGGAGGCTTGTGTGTAATCCTCTTTAGCTTGTGAATGCAGGAAGCCATTACGTGGTATAAGAAGATAAACTTTTGGTCACCGTTGTTTTTCCTAACACAATATTTATTAAAAAGAGAGAAGGGTAAGCAAACATAAGCACTTGAACATACAGCGTAACGCCATTTCAAAATTAAACTTTTCGAAGAGATTCCGTTAAGCCGTCCCACTCACAGGCTCTGCGCAAACGGTTCATCACGACAACGACTTTAAATAATATTAGAAAAATAAATTATCGTTCGTTAAATTGTTAATCTTACATCTTGTTACACGACTTTATTTTGACGCAGCAGCGATGAAATTTGTCCAAAGATTGTCATCATCATCCACAGCTGCACTGATTTCACTTTGTTTTGTGCTTGCTTGTTGAGAAACGCGGCTCCTCCGCTTTTCCATGCGCTTTGCCTTCTTTTCTTGCTCTTCCTTCTCTCGCATATAAGATGAAACATTTGTCGAGGAAGCTTTCTGAGAAAGCGATTGAACAACTTCATCAGGAATTGTATCTTCACCACTAATTGCAGAGTCCGAATCAGAATCAGATTCATTTTCCTCTCCTGATTCACGATTCAGTTCGTCATCCACAATATTGAAACTGCTGTAATGTTCAATAGATTTCATCTGCATCGCTTCTGGTTTTTTCAAAGCATCTCGAAAGTGTTTATTAGAGTCAAATGGCGGGGCATTAAACCATGGAAGTCTCCCCCTCTGCCAATCGTACAGGATCATTCGAGCTGCGGCCTCAACGTCTGGTTCACCTCCACTAACGAGTTTGCCTCGCAATTTTGCCAATTTCTCCAAAAAGTCAATTGCATCACGCCACTCGGTGACACTATATGTAGCCGTAATGTCTTTCTTCTTAACAATTTCAAGAACCGTATGAACTACGTCGGTTTTGTCAGCATTGCCTAGCCGTTCCACCCTAACGACACCCTTTAGAACTGCTTGCACATCGTTGTTGGATTCTCGATCGTAAACCACTCCAGGACAATCGATCAAAAATATGGTTCTAGTGAGAGCTACATACTGCCACACTTTTGTTTCACCAGGAATTGGCGCCACTTTACAAACCGACTTTCGTCGCAATGTATTAATAAGCGAACTCTTTCCTACGTTAGGGTACCCGATCACACCGACTGAAATAGGTGTCTTTGTACCTTTACTTCCCCTGTGAGTGACATTATGCATTTTGGAAAATTGGCGTAGCAATGAAATCACGTTTCCTTTACCAAAAGGATGATTTACACTTGCATGAAAAGCAATTGTAGGGTAGTCCTTGCTTAAAATTTGAAGCCACCGAGCTGTGGCCCACAAAGGAACTAAATCACACTTGTTTAGCACTAACACGAAGTGCTTATATTTTTTCTCTTTCCGCATGTATTCCTCAATAAACGAGCTCCTCGTTCCTAAAGGATCACGTGCGTCTACAACATAAAGAATGACGTCAGAGCTGTCGATGACTTTGTACAACTCATTCCAAATTCTGTTCGACTGACCCTTTGACAATAGCACAGCATTTTTTGTTTTATCTTTCTTTGAGTCTTCTTGTTTAGAGATTAAATTTCGGTCCTTTTCTTTGTTGACTTCGTATTCTCCTGACTTCGTATTTGCTTCTTTCATATAGCCTTCTAAGTCGATACTATTCAACCGAACACGCTTTCTGTTGGCTTTGTCTCCGAAGGTTTTATCCCACACCATTTCCTTTCTGATACTTCCATCATCCTCTTTAGGAACCTCCAGAAGGCTCAAAGGTAATTTTGACTGCTTGATGATAATACTATACGGGTCTCTGTACTTCGCTCCCATTTCATCCCGAAACCTTTTTAACGCATCCTGACCTATGGTGCGTGTGTTTCCAAACCACCTTCGATCAGGAGCAATTCGAGCCATTTGCTTTTCGACACGATCAGAGGCACCCAGGACACTTCCCTTCACAATATTACCCTTCTCGTCTCGCTTTATTTTAGATCCATACATTTTTAACCTCTTTATGGTTCGTTGATCCCGAAGACTACTTTTGGAAGCATCTGTCCGTCGATTAGGATTCGTTGGCGCTAGGAGGCCCTTTCCAGCTTTTTTCCCTGGCTTCCCCATTTGAGTTCTACAAAGGCTATTATCCTCACCGGGTTGCTCAAAAAAAGAAAAAAAAAAGAATTTTTTGTTGTGCATACGATTGTAGGATGTAAATAATAGATAATTATAGTAGCATCAGAAACAAAGATCAAACAATTTAAAAATAAACTTTTTTTTCTCTTTTCCCTTACTGTTATTGAAAGAACATAAACCTTAGTGTTTTTGTGACTGGTCTTTCGGTTTCACTGCTTCGTCAAACCACGGATAGTCCTTTGAAACTTGGTCCAAATCAGAAATCGAAAAGGATTCTTTATGTCCCAGAATTACGTTCGTTTTTTCATCGTCATGTCCACGAAGAAAGCACCCAACTGCTTCGCAAAGAAAATCAAGCAAGCCTTCCATTTCGAACTCTTCAGCCGCTTTCATAGTTGGCAAGTAATGCTGTAATCGGTCCGCCGAAACCAAAACTTTATAGTACTCTTTATCCCACTCATCAGTGGCAACATACGCGAAATCGCGAAACAGACAGGGTTTTGGCAAAGGACTGTTCGCTTTTCCTTTTGGCGTATATTGCATAGCCCAAATGACTAGGTTGCTTAGCACCTTAGATGAATAGTCAAACGAAAGACCAGAGCTCTCTTGCTTGATAAAGGGGCATTTCTTTAGTGCGTCTTTATCGAACACAAGATACTCCCCATCGTTGCAGCGAATGGCAACTTTAAATCCGCTTTCATACTTATCAGAACGAAATTCTGTATGAAAAAGAAGGCTCATAATGACACGGTGCCAAGAAGGGGTGGGGAAGGTGACAAACTTACGAGATTGGACGAAGAGAAATTATCAAAAAAAAAAAAAAAAAAAGGGAAAAGAAAGGAGGAAAAAAGTTCAAATTCAATGTAGTATATGGAAAGGCATTTTGGTAAATATCTGTACGCGCAACGAAGCATAGTCTTATTAGAAGTTTTAATAACTTCTATTCGACAACAAAAAACAATTGGAAAGAGACACGCAGTTGAAAATACAATAGAAAGTAGTTCTTTATCCTGAATAAAAATTAGGACAAAAACATAATACACTAAATAATATTGATTTTATCGATGGCACATTTATAAAAACATAAATATATAATTATGTAAATCTATGAAACAAATCTGAAAAACAAATACTTCCACAAGTATTTTGTAGAATAGAAAAAATAAAACGACTCTGTTAAGCATAATTACTTTAGATTGAGAATCAAAAAGCAAACAAAAATAAAAATAAGCCTATTAGTTAATTTTTGCAGTTGTTATTGTGTGATTATTGCTCTAACCACAGCTGTCATTTAATGTATTAATTTAATCTATTAAATTTTATATAAAGAATGTTACACATAATTAAAAACAAATTTTATCTGCTTAATTTAATGGATAAAACAAAGAAAATTTTCTTACTTATGACTGCATCGTATATAAAAAAAAGATAAAAAATGAGAACAATTAAGAAAGCCAAAACATCTGGCCCTACTTCGCCAACATATATATATACTTTTGTCAGACTTTATTTCAATTTATTTTATTACGATACAACTAGAAAGAAAATATATTCTCAGCAATAAAAATGAAAAGCAAAAGAATGAGAACACCACGGTATAAGCAGTTAATTATATATAGATAAGTTAAAAAAATCAATATCATAGTCACACTGTACGACGATCAGACTAGCCAAAAAAAATAAAAATAAAAGCCATTGCTTAATGCATAACAGTTTTTAATCATTTAATTTAATTATTACTACAAAAATAAAAATACCAATAATAATAATAATAACAATAATAACGACATAATAATATGGATAATAATATTAAAAAGACAATAAATAAGTCAATATATTTAAAAATCAAATTTAAAAAATCATGAAAAACAACAAAACGTAACTACAAAAACATTTAATTAAATACAAGTCCGGAAATTATAACTCAATTATTATTTAAAAAAAAAAAAACTGCATCGAACAAAGGTTGCAAAAATACATTAATAATTATCATTGTTCTTGGCGAATTTTTCAAAGAAAAATTTAATCAAAAATTAAACAGTTTACCGCTTACTCATTAAACGATCATACTTTTAAAAAAGCAAATTGTGTAAAGAGAAAAAATGCATAAAAATAATTAAGCAACAAGCCATTGGAAAATGAAAACACGTGTTAAATGAATTAAAGTGTGACGAAGTACACTTAAAATTGAGTATAACTTTGTTAACTTATATAGAGACAACACCAATAATTTAAAAAGATGTACAATAAAATTTGACAACTGCAGAACAAAAAAAAAAGTATCAATAAGAGTTTTTTGGACAGAGTGTTAAAAGAGGAAACTGCAAATGGTAGAAAAATCATGGTGACTGCGACAAAAAGAAAAATAAAAATACAACAAGGAGAAATATTAGCACAGAAAAAATTAAAATACATAACCACACTGCTAATATTATTATTTCACCTTCCCAAGACGAATTTATTGCGCAAAACAAATAATACGAAATGCCTTCGGAAAGGTCGGAACCCCCTGTTATCGTTGCTGTTTTTCATTCCGACCACTCACTCTTTAAACCTTTTGGGGAAATTTACCTTATCTACTTTCGGAGACATGCCACTGAAAGATATACTTTCATCGCGTTATTCGAAAGCTCTATTTTTATTCTTTTTTTTTTTTTTTTTGGAGTGGGGTTGTTTCGTTTTTCCCCTTCCCCCCCCACCCATTTCCATAGCAACCGCCGAAAAATCCTTTTTTAAAAAGAAAAAAAAAGAGCCCATTCCGGGGCTTGGCGAATACATCGAATGCCATTTCGAAACAACAAAAAAACGAAAAAATGGGCTTCGAATACTGGTTGGTTTTCGAAATACCAAATCCCCCACCACAATCGCTTAGTTTATCCTGCCGAAAAAAAGATGAGAAAAACCTTTCACCCCAACCCTTTCTCGCCACGCGCATAATTTCTTTTTTTTTTTTTTGCACAATCCAAAAATACATAATTAAAAACTTAGAGAAAAAAAAAAACATAAACGATCGAAAATATCACCAAACGCAAATAAAGAAAAACAATCCATGAGGAAAAATCGACACAGAAGAAGCAATAAAAGATATGAGTATATTAATGGGGAGCGATGCTAGCCACGTTCACGACGTGCTCTCTGTGAATATCCTTTCGGATGAACTAAGAGCTAGGTAATTTTGAATTGCCCCCTTAGGGAGAATTGGAACGTGTTACCAAACCGCCGATGCCTTGCACATCGTATTTGTTTCTTGTGCGGCCGCGGGTTCGGATTCCTGCAAAGCCTAAGGCCCCTTTTAGTTTTGCCAATGAAGCCGATAAGTGTTTAGTAGGGGACGGCGAACTGGTCCTCGACTTCGACGATTGAAAAATTCAAGACAACACAAAAAAAAGAGTATTTTTATTTTTAATTATCATCCCTAAAAGGGTGGGGCCTTTTTCACAATGAACCATTAATCTATTATTACTTTTTTTGGGGGGGTATGAAGAATGACAAGAATAAATATTTCCGCTGAATGGCTATCTAACAGATCTCGTAATTTATGAGATCAAACATTGTAACATTCAAAAATGTTCAGTAACCATTCAAAAGAAAATAGGAACCCTCGCTATTGTTTGGACGCATATAAGAAAAGAAAAGAGTGCAATTAGGGAAATAGATAAAGGTCAAAGAGCTGGAATGCATAGACGCGTATATAGAACCAGAAGAAGGTTGCAATGTATACTGAGTTTTCCGATTAGAAGAGTTCTTTTCTTTTTTTATTTTATTATATGCATATAGAAGAGCTTACGGAAGGAACCGATGCCTAAATTATTCCGTAAGAGAAATGCAATTGATAATCGTGATATTATTTATGATTTTATCACTATTTTTTATATGCATAAAATATGACTTAATTTAATATAGCCGCCTCCATTTTGCCGCTTGGGATTTTTTCTTTACCTTTTGTGTGTTATGGAAAGTTTTTTGTCCCTTGTTTACTTTGTTCCTCTTCCTCTTTTCATTTTTTCTATTTATCCTTATGTACAGATTTATACCCAAGACCTTTAGCCAAGGTTTTAAATCCAAATTGAATTGTATTCTCCCAAAAAGAATTTGGAATTTAAATTTTTTTAAAAAAAAGGTGGTTTATATAAAAAGGTAGGTGCGGCGAAGTTCTTGGGATTTCAAAAAGGATATTAAAAATATACTGCTTTTAGTAAGTGAAACACACGAATGAAAAAACAATCCTATAAGTACTGTTTACGCTTTTTGATACGCGGATGAATTTCAACTTGCCTTCCTACCTTTGAGGTCCTCCTTGCACGTCGTTTCCTGTAGGTTTTTCTTTCTTCTCATTTCTATTGGGAAAATTTAGAGTCAGCGGTTCAATAACCTTAAAATTTTCTTATGTTGAATCAGCATTGGGGTTGTAAATAAGGATCAATCACCACTCAAAACAAAACCCTGGTTTGGATTTTGAACCCTCGCTGTTGTTTGGACGGCCTATACGAAAAGAAAAGAGTGTAGTTAGGGAGATAGAAAAAGCTCAAGGGGCTGGAATGTACAGACGCGTATATAGAACTAGAAGAAGGTTGTAATGCATACTCCGTTTTCCGATTAAGTATTGGAAAGAGAATTACATATCGAAATATGGATAAGGGAAACAAAGAAGAGGAGGAGAGTAAGGAGGCATATCGCATGTGAAACCGTCGAACCATAAGGGAGTGTAAGATTATACCGTGTTCAAAGGAGGATGAAATCACTTTTTAAAGTTGTAAGGTTTTTTGTTGGGGTGTTTTAAAGAAGACTTACGATCAGTTAGGTGATATATATGTATATAAGTTTTACCGAAGGGGCTTCGCCGTGCGCCAATCCACTTTTTGGAAAAAACATACGGAACACCGTCGCAACAAAAGAATATATATTTTTTTCTGCGACAATGTTCGACTCCCTTTGGTAAATAGTATGGGAACAAAAAGGAAAATTATATTCTGTCTACCGGATGAAAATAAAAATGAAAAAATATTCTCTGAGATTGAATCAGTATTAGAGTTGTAAATAAGGATCAATCACCATTCAAAGGAAAATTATTGCAAAATAATTCAAACTCCCTGGCTTGGATTTTAATTACTATAAATAGTATGTACAAAATATAAACAAAGAAAAAGGCTCTCTCCTTTGTGGAAAAATAATTATTCTTTCAATTTTAATAATTTTAAAAAATATATATTGGACTTGGGATTGTAGTATTTAATAAATACTAGTAAACTTTCCTTTACTTCTCTTTTCTTTTCTTTTCTTTTCTTTTCTTTACAGAACCGCTGACTCTAAATTTTCCTAATAGAAATGAGAAGAAAGAAAAACCTATAGAAAGAAGGAAAAGGAAAGGGGGTTATTACAGGAAGCGACGCATGGAGGACCTCAAAGGTAGGCAGGCAAGTTGAAATTCATACCGCGTATCAGAATGGGTAAACAGTACTTAT
>JASAOA010001784.1:0-74168 GCA_030849815.1 Vickermania spadyakhi
GCCGTGGGTGCCCGCACTGCTTTGTACTTTTGCTGAACTACGCCCGCAAGATGAAGTTTGATGAAGAGCCGGCGTACGAAATGATTCGAGGCTTGTTGAAGAAGGAAGTGACAGATCAGAACGCTGAATTCGACAATGTGTTTGACTGGGATGTGCCGGTGGGGGAGGAGCTGCTGCTCTCACCGGTGTCGAGCTCAGTCGTGATGCCGAGCGGAGAGAAAGCCCCGTATACGCATAATATCCAGTCCGATGCGGATGGCAAGGGTATTCTGTCTGGACCGCAGTCCCAGGATATCACGAGCCTGGGTTATGCGGAGTGAAAGAAACGATTCGGTGCAGTGCGAAGAAGGAATGGGCTAGGTGGCCGAAGTGAGTTCATCCGATCCCGTTGAAGTGTTTACTGTATGTTTTATTGTCAAGGACACACTGCATCACTTTTCTTTTATTATTCTCTTTCTTTATAGAGAAGTTATGTTTCTTGTGCTTGTTTCTACTTGTTTCATTGTTTCCGTGTCTCTCCATTGAAGAAAAAGTGCGGAGAGATAAAAAAACAAGAGAACAGGTGAGGGTGTGCTTATAGCTCTGTCCGTCGGAGGGGCGTTATTCCATTGGAGAAGTTTGGAGGTCTTTAGGTGTTCCAGTTATCTTTTTTTAGTCGAAAAGTGTTTAGTAGTCAAATTTCATTCACACGAGTAATATTTTCTTTTGAAATTTTGATATTGTGGTGTTTTCTTTCTTTCTTTCTCCTTTTGCTTTTCTGGTCTTTTTGGATTGTCCGCGCGATGTCGTTGTCCCTTCTATTAGTTGAAATCAATTTCTTCTACAAGGATGATATGAATATCCTATACAAACGATGTGAAAATGTTCATTGAGAAGGGAAGGTTGATTTTCTTCTCAGGCGGAGCCCTTCTTCCGCAGTGTTTTATGAGGAGTGAAGAGGTCTGATTGTGTGGGCCAGCTTGGTTTGCAGCCGCTCTTCACCCCACCTCCCTCTCTCTCTTATTTCTACTGTTAAAAATGTGTTCTTGCCTTGTATTATTCAACGTTTGTTTTTTTTTTTCTTTTTTCTCTTTTTGCCTTTTTTACGAAAACGGAAGTCGATCATTCAGCAATTTCTATTCATGAATTATAGAAATATGAGCTGTCAGAAGCTCTGGTTCGAATGAAAGGAGTCCGCAGTCCCTCACATGTGATTATTATTTTCCATCTGCTCTCTTATTAACATTACTGTATCGTTTCTAACCATTGAGCGCACAATTCATTCTCAGTTCAACAATGTGACTATATTCTTGACAGTTTTAATATTATTATTATTGCCGTTGTTGGTTTTTAGCCCTAGAGCTCTTTGCAAAACGCCATTTTTCTGTTTTGGTGTTTCGGTACAATCATTACATTTCCTCATTCGACCTTTTTTGTGTGTTTTTCTTTATTATTTTTGTTTTTACCTTTTCTTGTACGAGAACGCCCTCTATTTAGTAAGGTTTGCTTTCACCAAACAACTCATCGTACTTTTAAATTCTATGCGTGTTTTCATTCGTCGTGCCGATCGTGTGGTAAGTCGGTCGTCATAATCTCCTGATATCCTGATCTATTGTAAAGAGCCAGAGCGTCTGGAGAGTTGTATTCTAATCTACGCATTCGTAAGGTCTGTGCGATCGCCCGTTCGACAAAACTTTTATTACATTATTATTATTATGTGAAGTTTTATCTTCTTCTATTTTTTTGTTTTGTTAATGCCTTATACCTTTAGCGATGCCAACAAAAACAATAACGGCGCTGCACAGCCCCCTTCCCGTTCTATGGCTTTGGATATGACAATAAGAAATAGCGTTGTGGTGAGTTCCCCTGGGCTTACTGTTTACTGAGGAACACACCGGCGTACATGGATTGAATATATATCTCTATGGCTCATCTCTATCCCCCCCTTTTTCTTTTCTCTCTTTCAATGTCTTTCCTGTTCAACAATTTCTTTTAGACTTATCTTATCTTTTCATTTTTATTTTTATTTCTTTGGTGTGCTATTTTTTCTTTCGCATTGATTTTAAGGTTGCCTTCATTTTGAACTTTTTGTTTTATTGCAACGAAATTGTATTGAGTGGATATACAATCTTTCACGTCTTCCTTCCGTACACCTATAAAGAAAGCTCTACTCCTTTCCTAGTGGTACCTGCCACATTCTAGCCATGACGGCTACGAATAAAGCCAATGTACGAAAGTCCTCTCGGCCTTCTGGGACATCCAAAGCCCTTCCATCCACCCTTTTCTCTGGTCGCTTCCGTATTATTCGCCTCCTCGGCAGCGGCGGCTTCGGCGAGGTCTACCGCGGTGTGCAGGAGAACACAGGGGAGGCCGTGGCCATCAAGGTAGAGCGCATCACTGACAGCTCGTCCTTTTTATTTCACGAGGCGCGTGTGATGCAGGACATCCAGAAGGTCACGACCGCTGACGGTCTGCCGGCCATTGCGGTGCTCAAGTACTTTGGCCAGGAGGGCAACTACCGAATGCTCATCATGGACCTTCTTGGTCCGTCACTGGAGGACATTCACGAGAAGCGACGCCGTTTTTCTCTTAAAACGACGCTGATGATTGGCATTCAGGTGGTAAAGCGTCTCGAGTACATTCACAGCACCGGGTATATTCATCGCGACCTGAAGCCCGACAACTTTGTCCTCGGGCTAGGGGAGTTCAAGAACCGTGTGCACCTGATCGACTTTGGCCTGAGCTCCCGTTACCTCTGCAGTGACGGCTCCCACCGCGATGAGCAAAGCGGCAAGAGCTTCATTGGGACCGCTCGTTACGCGTCTGCACGAACCCACGAGGGGTTCAGCCAGAGCCGACGCGATGACATCGAGCAGCTGGTGTATGTGATGATTTACCTGTACCGCGGCCGTCTGCCGTGGTCCGGTTTGCCAATTACGGACCGCGACGAGAAGGAGCACAAGATCGGGAGCATCAAGCGCAGTCTCCCTCTAGCGGACATTTGCCGTGGGTGCCCGCACTGCTTTGTACTTTTGCTGAACTACGCCCGCAAGATGAAGTTTGAGGAAGAGCCGGCGTACGACACCATTTGCGGTTTGTTTAACAAGGAGATATCCGAGGTGATGCATTCCGGGATCGACAATGTGTTTGACTGGGATGTGCCGGTGGGGGAGGAGCTGCTGCTCTCACCGGTGTCGTGCTCAGTCGTGATGCCGAGCGGAGAGAAAGCCCCGTATACGCAAAATATCCAGTCCGATGCGGATGGCAAGGGTATTCTGTCTGGACCGCAGTCCCAGGATATCACGAGCCTGGGTTATGCGGAGTGAAAGAGAAGAAAGTACTACTGGTTGGAGTAATTTTTTGATGGAAAGTGTGGGGTGTAATCTCTCCGCTTGGGTTGTGTTTTCCCTGTGAATCCATGGAGTTTAGATACGCGAACAACAAAGCAAAGGTGAAATTTCGGCCAGGCGTATTTTACTGTGACATAATAGTAGAGTTAGTGCTATTTCCTTCTTTTCAAATGTTTCCCAAACCATTACCTTTTTCTTCAAAGGATCGGGTGTTTTTTTTTTTTTTCCTTTGATGAGGGAGAATTTTCGTTTTCCTGGATTTTTTTATGTCCTCGTCATTCATTCATTTCTGCTTGCAGAAGCTAAAATTTGTTTAGGAGCCATTTGCTGTTTGGCTTTTTTTTTTTAAGCTTGTTGTGTTGGGTTACCACATTACTCATTCGATACCTCAGTTATATTTTCACAAGTTACTATTAATTATTTTTTTTTTTCCTTGTGTGCATTTGCCTTCGCCAAACATTTCGCGTAGGGAATTTTCTTCTGCGTGCGTATAAATAAAATTATCCTTGCATTAATAACCATTAAGGTTTTTTTTTTCTTTGTTTCTCATTTTGTAAAACGCTAGTACAAAACTGTATGCATGTGTGCGTGAATGTTATTCCCTTTCAGTGCTCGCCATGTTTGTTCTTCACTGAGTGGAAAATCGGAAGGCGAATCAATACGAGTAATCATCCATACATTTTATAATTTTTCGTTACATTTATCTTCTGTTTTTATTCTGTTACCAGGTTTTATGTTGTGTATTAGTGCTACTATTCCCCATTCGTGCTTTTTATTTCATTTTATATATATTTCTTTTTACTCATTCGCTAAATTTTGGTTCGTATTTACTTCAAATTTCGACAGCAACAGGAAAGGATTCACAAAGACATTTGTTTCTCCTCCAAACAAACACACACTATCTATCTCTTTTTTGTTTTCTCTTTTCTCCCTTTTTCTCTACTTCACTTCTCTTAAAGTAGCTTGTGTGCCTACAGTCCTTCTGTTCCCCCATTCGTGCTTGCAATGTGTTACCTCGATCTCCAGTATTACCAAATTACATTCTGCATTTCTCCGATGCCAATTGCATTTTTATCTATCTAATAATATTTTTTATTTTTTTATTTTTCTTTTGTTTTTAATTTTTGTGATTTGGAATTGTATTCGTTTATCTAAAAAGATTTTCTTATTATGATGTTCTGTTGTTGTTGTTTCTTGGGGACTGAGGACTGTCCATATATGAACATTAGGTCCATCGACAAAACAACTATCCCAATGCCGAATCAAAAGAAACTAGAGAATACCGGACTACACACACACACAGAAAGAGAGGGAGAGAGAGAGAGAAAGAAGCTAGAGAATACCGGACTACAGACACAGAGAGAGAGGTACGACACCCATACATGACAACTCCAATCGCAATAAGATGCAATGCAGACGAAAGAAATATTACGTAGAGTTGATATTTATATATATATTTAACTATGTTGTTGCCTAATCTTAACAACAGCACTTGTTACTTTTATGCTACTGTCCCTACCCCTTTTATATCTGTATTTTTAAGTATTTCTGTGTGTTGTTTCGTTCTGATATGAAAAGTATTGTACAGTTTAGCACCTCTACAGGAGGCTACCCTTCGTGCCTTATTTTCTCTTATTTCTCTTTTTTTTTTTTTCACCTTTTTTTTCTCTCTTTCAAAACATTTTTTTTTTCTTGTTTATATAAACTGTTGTACTGCTATTCAGAACTGTCTTTGAGATTTCAATTAAATCGACTTCTAATATCAACATCGACACAACCACAACTAACTTTTTTTCCCTTTTTCTTTGGTTAAAAAAAAAATAAAAAAAAAATTGAAGTGTGAATCTCCATGGGCCCATCCCGGTGTTTTTCTGATTGTGTGATTGCGATACCGATCATTTGTGATTGCGAGATGTCGCTGACGCTTAGTAACCCTTCTGCAGCCCATTTGCAGTGTTTTCAAAATTATTTTCACTTTTTCAGTAAAAAACATTTGGTGCTGCGTAGTCCTCCATGCTCTTTTTGTTTCCACATTTTTAATGTTGTGCGCTTTTTTTCTCTCTCCTTTAGTTTCTCATCATTAATTGAGTTTTTCAGTTCTTTTTTTTTTTTTTTCTTGCTTTAGATTATTTACTCATTTATTGTATTTGACATTTTTTGTTGTTTTAACAATTTCTTTGTTTTTAGTTTCTTTTTTTTTTTAAGTTCAGTTTTTTTTTTTTTTGTTAGAAAGAAATTTAGACCGCCGAATAGCAGTACTTCATAAACATCCGAGAATTAGAGAGGAAGAACAAACTGCATCAGCAATCAAAACGTTTTCTGTGAGACACCCGCACAGTTTTACTTTTCATTTACCCCTTTGCATCGGTTTCCTATGCTACCTTTACCCTCTGTCCAGGGTGCAGAAGTGGTGCCCTCCACCTTTTTCGAGGGCCGTTTTACGCTTCAAAGTTTACTCGGCCGGGGCGGCTTCGGCGCGGTGTACTGCGGGGTGCAGCACAGCACAGGGGACTTGGTAGCGATCAAACTGGAGAAGATGCGGGACAAGCATTCCGTTCTCTTTCATGAAGCACGGTCAATGCAAGAAATTCAGCGCTGTCCGACCGCCGACGGCTTGCCGGCGATGGCTTGGCTCAAGTTTGTGGGCCAGGAGAGCAATTACCGAGTCCTCATCATGACACTGATGGGGCATTCCCTCGGCTACTTGCAGCAGCGTCATGCGCATTTCTCTCTTAAAACAACGCTCATGGTGATGCTTCAGGCCATCTCCCGACTAGAGAGCGTTCACCGGGCGGGATACATCCATCGCGATCTAAAGCCTGAAAATCTTGTGATGGGACTTGAAGAACATAAGAACCGTGTGTACCTGATCGACTTTGGCCTGAGCTCCCGTTACCTCTGCAGTGACGGCTCCCACCGCGATGAGCAAAGCGGCAAGAGCTTCATTGGGACCGCTCGTTACGCGTCTGCACGAACCCACGAGGGGTTCAGCCAGAGTCGACGCGATGACATCGAGCAGCTGGTGTATGTGATGATTTACCTGTACCGCGGCAAATTACCGTGGTCCAGCCTACTGATCCGTGACCGTGACGAGAAGGAGCACAAGATCGGGAGCATGAAGCAAGAGATTGATCTCGCCGTTATATGCGAGGGTTGTCCTCGGACGTTTGTGCTCCTGCTGAACTACGCCCGCAAGATGAAGTTTGAGGAAGAGCCGGCGTACGACATGATGCGCGCGTTACTGCGGAAAGAACTGATGGGGGAAGCAGGGGGCGTGCTGCCCATCCGTGAAGACTGTGGGTTTGACTGGGAGGAGACGAACAGTGCGGTGAGCGTGGTGCCGCAGCCGTGGAAGAAAACACCTGCGGTCCGCCACATCTCCGTTGTCCCTGTGGTGGAGGCCCCCTGCCCCCCCGTGAAATTATCTTCTGAGGAGGATGCCTCTCCAGGGGAGGAGTGCTCGGCAAGTGCGGATTTGACCTGGAAGGAGCCGGAGGCGATCGCTCCACGCCTGCCACAGTCCGCCGCGGTGCTCCACAAGGAATCTTTCTTCTCGGCTCGCGTTCCGCTCTCCAGTGAAGAAGAGGGGAATAACGTCACGGCATCCGTTTCACCGCTGGCCCCCCTTTCCCGGGCCATTGGCTGCGCGCCAGACTGGGAGGCCTCGTTCGAACTCCCGCAGGAACTTCCGCTCCATGTCGCACGCGCCTCGCAGCCGCTCTCGTGTTTGTACTCCAGTGAAGCCGCAGCGTCGGCGTCGGTGTTCGAGTCTTCACCGTCGGACAGGATGGCACCCTCACCGGCTGTGGCTGTGGTGAGGCGTGAGGAGGAGTCTCACCCATTGTGTCCCACGAAGCCTCGGGCAGAGCTCATCGCGCCGCCCGCGTGCAGCCCGCGTCGGAGCGCGACGCTTCTCCCCCAGCGCCGGTTCTGGCGCGGGGCCGCCGCCACAGTGCGACAGTGCTCCTCTCCCATGCGCTCTACCCCAACCTACAATCCGTAGTGCGGTGCCTCGCATTCCTCGCCCTTCTCCCGCGGCTGTGCGGCACACACACGGACTGGACCTCGACGACCACACTCCCCGGACCCTCCACCTCCAGCACCGCCACCTGCATTCCAAGGCCGCATGGCCAGGGTCACTGCGCTGAACGGCGAACCATCTCCCCTCCAAGGCCTCGGCGTGCCATCGGGACGGAAGCCCCGGCTCCACGTGGTAGGTTGTCGCCGTAGGTTCTCGATCACGAGAATGCACACCCAATGAGAAGGAAGAAGAAGAGAGTAACGGGGTAGAAAATAGAGCACTCTCAGACAGGAGTGTGCTGGCCTTCTCTCTAAAAACTGAAACTTTCACTACTTTTATTTGTTCTGCGCAAACTTAAAACCGAAGTTGCGGAAGGATAATGGGAAGGAATTGGGTTTGGATGGTGTTCGCCGTTGCTTTGGAAACCTCGGACACCCTAGAACCTGTCCCTCTCATCTTCCTTTTCGTCTCAAGTTGTCTGGCGCACGAAACTTAGGCCCTACCAGAGAGACCTTTCACACTGTTTCATTTTCTTCGTTTGACGAGAAGGTAAATGTGTGACCTATACACTTATATATATATATATATATAGATTCGTTCTCTAATTTATTATTTTTTTTTAAAAACTTTCTGTCGTTCTTTTTTAAATTAAAATTAATTTTATTATTCTTTATTTATTTGTTTATTTATTTATTTATTTATGTATATATATATTTGCATCAATTTTTTATAGGTCTATTAGCTCCATTTGTTATCCTTTTCAACTTTCTCATTTCTATTATTTTGATCACATTCGGTTTCCATTTATTTTATTTTTCTCTTAATTCATCTACTCCTTTATTTTTTGTGATGATGTTTTCAATCGAGTGATGTTCCCTTTTTAGGGGAGAGACCATTAAGCGGGTCTCTTTGCTAGCTTACTGCGTCTGGATATCTACACGCGTGTAGGTAGATGATTGCGATGGCTCACCATACATATATTTATGATGCTCTTGTTCTTCACTCTGCTGAAACAGAACTAGGATGGCGTGTTGTTTACATAAAAAAAACATATATACATGTGTGTGTGTGTGTGTGTGTCATCCAGGGGAAGAAATGCGGCTCACTAAAAGGACAAAGATATCACCATTAATCACTGTATAGAAGATAAGAAAAAAAGAAAAAAGAAAAGAGAAGCAATAACTATAACGTTAGGATATGCATCTGTATCAATAAAGAATAAGGTGCACACCATTGCAAATACATATATATGTTAATATGAATACGAATAGGTAACAATTCGAAGAAATATAAAAAAACAAAACAGAAGTTCGTGGAAGTATTAGTGCTATACAGCACAGCAAAATAGCAAAAAAGTAGATAGAAGCCAAACTCACCGTATGTACTTCCCGGAGTTGGTTTCTAAATATTGTTTCTTTTTTTTTTTTTAAACTTTTTTTCTATTATTATTATTTTGACATCCCGGGTGTACATGCGCACTCGTTGCCTACATCGAACCTTTCTATGCAATTCACAAAGTACAAAGAGACAAATTTAGCGCTCCATCTCTTCCCCATGTTTATACGCTTTTAGTATTTTACTGATTTTACTAAAATATCCTTTTCAGATTTTCATTTCTTTTTTTTTTTTTCTTTGACAGCTTTCTTTTTTTTTTATTTATTATTATTTCCATTTGCATTTATACTTTTATTGCTTGCTTTCCCCCTCCCCAACGGTCCTGCTTGAACACGTTTTTTTCTTCGTTGCTCTTTTTTTTTTTTTTTCAAACAATTTCTTTAGGGATTCCGCATTGTGAACGGACATCCCATATCCATACTCTTCACGACGAAGGAGAGCACCAACGGCTCTGCATCACATGGTTTGTTTGTCGGATGTACCCCCCCTCTTTCCATTTCATTCTCCGTTGCTCCTCTCGTCTGAATATCAATACATATTATTATGGATTATGAATACTTTTCTTGCTTCCCCCCCCCCCTCTCTCTCTCTCTCTCTCTTTCTCTCTCTCTCGTTGATCGATCTATTATTGTAAGCTGTTGTTTTGTGAGAAAAAAACAACAACAACAACTGTCTAAATGAAGATGTGAGATATAGAAAAAAGACATACGAGGGAAAACAAAAAAAAGAAAAAAAAAGACTTTAAATCAATGGAATGTACAATGATCTACAAAGGCTTAATGAATAGTTACTAGAGGTCAGACAGACACACCGTCTCTCTGAGAAGTGCAACTATGTGCTCCACTCTAGCTCAGACATCTTTAAGTTTGGTGTCGTTCTTTCTGCACTTCTGCACCTACAAAAGAAGGAGTTTTGTTGGGATCCATTCTTAAGATAAATAATAATATTCTCCTGTTTGAAGGAAGATGACTTCTCCCATTATCCTGTTTTTTTAAAAAAATATTTTAGGATTCTTTTTTTCTTTTTACGGTCTGGAACTTGGGAATGAAAGAACATGAAACCGATCATCCAATCAACAAAAGTTGGATCCCATAGATAATATGTCTCTTGAATATGAACTACTGTCACAACAACAACAGCAATAGAAGTGGTTTCTGTCCTATATATTATATTTTGAATATATCTTCTTTTTCGCTTTTTTTTTCTTCATATTTTTTAAATACCACTGCGTACTACTGAATAGTGTAATGAGTATGACGTCGATGGTGTTTCTATAGGGTTAACCTTCGTGAAGTTGAACTGGAACAACGGTCCTAAACTTCACTCATCACAATAAATATATACGTATCGAAATGAAAAACTGGTATTGAAGTACCCCAAGCACCAACACGCTCTCCGTTTGTGTGCCACTAATTTGCAAGTGCCAGTGATCGAAGAGGGAATCTGGATACACGCACATGCGCATATTAGGAAACATTCAATAATATCAATCCGCTTTTCTTTTTACAAATTATTTCTTTATACGGATATGTTCTTCATTCTATTTTTTATTTTTTCTATTTTTAAAAATATTTTTAGTTTTATTTGTGATTTCTTTTTTTTTTTTCTGTTTACTCATTTAGATTTTCCATGTGTAATGTGTGTGGATATGTTTTTTCTTTTAACTCTGTTCTGGTTATTTCTTTTGTGAGGTTTTTACTTCTGTACAATGAAGAGACTACTTCGATAGAAATCCACAAAGAATAACAAAAAAGAAAACGATAAGAGATAAAGAGAGAGACGAAAAACTTCCAGAAACAAAATCTTTGGAAAAAAATATATATAAAAGATATGAATAGTCCTGTTGTAATACTTGTACTTAAAAAAAAAAAAAAAAAAAAAGCAACAACAACAGAAAAAAACAACAAAAAACAACAACAACCGAATGATTATTGTATTAATGATAGTCCGAAGACGCTACTTTCCCTCTTTTTTTTTTCAAACATGGGAACGGGCAGGAAATCAAGTCCGATGGGATAGAAACCTCCTCGCCTTTTGGATGGCTTTAGAAACCTCCAGTGAAGTAAGGGAATGAAGACGTTGTTCGATTCTCTACACATTTGTCTTTTTGCTGTTTCTGATTGGAAGCAGAGAAAAAGAAAAACAACAACCAAACCCCAACAACGTAGAAATACGGAAAAGATACACTTGAGAGCACCTCTGAAGGAGTAGTCGAGACCACTATAACATCGAGATCTATAGGCACATCGCTATCGATTCGTCAATTTCATGGGATAATATACACGATACATACTAATATTATTTTTTGTTATTACTACTGTGAATCACACTATTACTGTATAAAACCGTAGATGCGAAACTATTGTATCAGCGTAATACCCCCTCCCCCCCCAAAAAAAAAAAAAAAAACAAGCACTAACTGAATGAAGTATAAAATTATATGCATCCTAATAATGATAATCATAATCATAATCCATTAGCCTGAATAATTCGTGTTTCTCCCGATGACGTCATTACCAGTTTCGCCTAGTAGAAGCCCTTACGAAACTATACTTTACTTTCAGTAGGCCTGCATTTGTTTTGTCTACCAGCCTTTTAGAGAGCGGAACACCTCTCCTATATATTATTTTTTAATTGGTTGATTTACATTCGATACTCTGTCCTTTTTTGAAGGAGGGGTCTATTCCATTTACGCCTTGAAATATCTATGAAATGTTCAATGGACTTTAGTTAATATTTCAGGAAAAATCATGAGAAAAAAAAGATTATTTTTTTTGCTCTGCGTTTTTATTATTATTGTTTTCTTTATTAAATTAAAAACGATAATAAAAAATATGCGTCCGCTCATTCTTCTGCTTAATTTTTTTTTTCTATTTTATTGTTTTTTTTTTTTTCCTCTTTTTTTGTTTGTTGCTTGTTATTCAGCGATTGTCATCGCTCGAATTTTCAAAAGATTATGTTTCTTTACTTCCTATATTTTGTGTGCGTCAGAGCTGAACATAAATGACTTGTATAAAGAGAGGCTATCCGCAGTGTGTCCTTGGCCGGATCATTTTCCCTTTCTCTCTCATCTTTAATACACACAAAGATACCGAATGAGCGTAAGTAAGGGGGCGGTAATGCATTCATGATTGCTTTGCGTCAAATTAAAATGTTTTTTTTTTTTCTTTTTTTTTTTTTTTAAGATTTTTTTTTGCTTCAGGTTTTTCTTAGTTGTGCTCTATAGTATTTTCTCTGTTACAGTATTTTCTCAGTGACGCATTTCTTATTTCTGAGAACAAGATTTCATAAAGAACAAGATACCTTATTTTTTTTTCGTATGATTTTTAAACTTTTGATTTTCTTCTTTTACCACTAACTTTACTTTTTACAGCAGTAGCGCTTTTAGAGCTTTTGTTGTTCCCTTCATTTTTTTTTTCTCGTAAGTATTATTTTCATTGCTTTAGCATATCATATTCTCTCTAGTCGCTATTGACATTTTTTTATTGTTTTTTTACACGCCCATATTACAATGGAAAGCGCTACCGTGTCCTTGCATGCCACGCTCCACTCCTCGAATGCCCCCGTCACATTGCTGAACCGGCGCTACGTGCTAGGGGAGTTCCTCAACTGCGGTGGTTTCGGGATCGTCTACGAAGGCACCGAATGCGAATTCGGCAATCGGGTGGCCATCAAGCTGGAGAGAAACGTGGAGGGACGCCCTTCCCTGTTGTGCGAGGAAGCGAAGAAGTTGAAGAACATTCAGCGGCACCCGACACAAGATGGACTACCCGCTATTGCACACATGCAGCATTTTGGAACGGAAGGGCACATCCAAGTGTTGGCCATGAAACTATTAGGACGCTCCGTCGCTTATCACTTTGAAAAGCTCCACCGGCTGTCGCTGAAGACGACGCTGCTCATTGGTATTCAGGTAGCTACTCGACTCGAGTTCATTCACCGTGTCGGATACCTGCATCGCGACCTCAAACCGGAAAACTTTCTTCTAGGTGCGGAGGGGGACCACAACCGTGTGCTGCTCATTGACTTTGGCCTGAGTGCCCGTTTTGTCGACAATGACGGCCGTCATAAGGAAATGCAGTCGGGTCGCACGCTGATCGGTACGCCTCGCTATGCCTCGCTGCGAACCCACGAAGGCTTCAACCAGAGCCGCCGTGACGACATTGAACAGCTGGTGTACATTCTCATTCTTTTGAACCGAGGAAAACTTCCGTGGTCGAACGTGCAGGATCAAGAGAGAAGCGCGATGGAACGATCTATCGCCTTGGCAAAGTCGCAACTGTCGCTGGAAACCATCTGTGCGAATTGCCCCCGGTCCTTTCTCGTTTTGCTCCAGTACGCCCGTAACATGAAGTTCACCGAAGAGCCGGCGTATGAGAAAATCCGAGTCTTGCTGAAGAAGGAGTTGTCCGAGATGAATGAGAAGTGCGACGATGTGTTTGACTGGGATGGCGTTCCAAAAGAGGAGAACCCCGTGAGTCTCTCCCTATTGAAGGGCACTTTGTGCAAGTTACCGGGGTTACCCCCAGCGCCGGCAAAGGTGTGCATGGATCTACCTTCTGTCAGTGCGAATGAACACCTACTTCCCTCGATTTTCTCGTCCAGCGTGGGAGGACTGCCGGAGATTCGTCGGGCAGATGGAGAGCTGGATACCTTTCACGCATCCTCCCCCGCGTAAGATCACCCCCCGGCCGGCAGAGTCAATCCATCCTGAAAAGAGCGAGTGCGTGTGCGTGTGAGAGAGGGTGACGAGATAAAAGGAACGAACATTTTACTTTTTCGGTCGCAAGCAGAACTATGAAGTTTTTTTATATTTATTGTTCCTGCGATGAAAGTACCAATGCCAAAGAGGCAAACACCAGGTAAGTCCTCCGTTTCATCTTTTTTATTTTCCTTAATTTTTTTGTGCTTTACTTTGGTCATTCACCGCTTTACACTTCCTCTTCCTCTCTCCAGTATTATTTTTTTTTTGTAGGGGGGAGGGGCATTTGTAGCGATCAATTTATGGAATCAAATTTCATTACTGAAAAAAAAAAACACAAGCAGAAGGAATGGTATTGGCTTCCCCACACGAACCTGTTTTACCTAGAAGAGAACTAGAATTCCACTGTCATCTTTTTTCTCTTTTTGTTTATTTTCGGAATGCATCTTGAAAAGTTTTCTCCCTCAATATACATATTTAGATGGGCTCGCAGACATAGGAATTTCGGAGGGAAGCCCTCTTAAAAATGGTACTCACTTGCATCGGTGAAGGCTTCATTTTTTATTGATTTTACTTTTCGATTGTGCTTCAACTTTTTTCTTTTCTCCTCGTTTGACGGTGAAGCACACATGATCAGTGAGGACTGTGTGCGGAAATTAATGACAACATATCATCATTAATTTTATTTTCTCTGCTTGCTAAAGGATTTTTTTACGTCTTTGTTATATATTTTTTTTCCTTTTCCTTTTTTTTTGCTTTCGTTCTTCCAGCGACTGACACTTTCTACTTTTTTTTTCTTCTTCTAGGAACCTTTTTTTCAGCGGTTTTTCTTCCTATCTTGTTTTTATTTGTTTTTTTTTTTCTCCTCTCTTCGGGCTCTTGTTGCATTTACTCTTCTTTCGTTGAGTGATGTGAGTTCAGTCAATGCAGCAATGACACTGGGAGAAAAAAAATCAACATGAAAAAAAACACTTCATATTTTGAGATTTTCTTGAAACCACAACATTGTACTAACTACAAGTTCAAGCAGTACGTGTGCGTGCTGATATTCAGCGTCCGAGGACATGCGAAACGTTCTAGGAGCTGCAGGCCATGAATGAAATTGATAAAAAGCGGAGGAAGATTTGCTACTAGGAACCTGCATGTTCAGACGTCCGCACTTTTCCTTTTTGATTTCTGCAGAAAAAGAAAGAAATTTTAATTTTAATTTCTCCAGTGCCGCTGCACTTCGCATTTAGAAGGAAGGAGAGATGGAGAAGAGCTGAACCGAAAAATGGGGTGAAGAGCCTTCAAATAGTACAGTTCAGCACTGACACAGCACAGTAAATACCCCACTGTACTCATTATCATCATCAAAAGGACATGTTGTCTACTTCAATGTATGAAAATAATCCTCCAGGTTATATTTTCTCTTTTCTGTTATGGGAATGAAAAATTATTATTTTTTACCTTAAAATATGGTTCTTATCAAAGAGGTGTTTAGTGATCGGCTACCGGAGAGAGAAGGCTGCCATGATTAATACTTTCTCTTTATCCGAACTGCTCATTTCAATGCATTTGTGGTGCATGGGCCAAGCTTAAGCTTTTAAGTTTCTCATAATTCCTGAGATAAAAAAACACCCCTCGTATTGTGAAGAGAGAGAGAGAATAGACTCAAGACAGGTTCTCAGAAACAAAGATTTTATTGAATTTACTGAGAAACTTAAAAAATAAATAAAAACACCCTTTACAGTTCAAAGAAAGTAGAAAATAACTGTTGGATTTCTTCAAATTTTATTTTTACCCATTAATTCCCGAGCACAGACTCGTACATAGTTTCACGTGAGCATTCACATTATCCGAATTGTTGTTTGTATATACTGCATACTTAACATACACACTATACGGCTTTAACGAGACCACCCATTCAATTCTCAGAGGCATCCTCTGTTAACGGTTCTTTGCTAAAAAAATCAGTCCCGTTTATTACTTTTTTTAAATATATTTGATAAATAAATATAAAATGAAAAGATTGAACACTCTTTCTTGAACTTTACATTTTGAAGAATGGAATAGTCTTTTTCACTCTCATATCCAGTTTTTGTATCTTCTTTGGATACACCTACACATGAAATGGGGAAGAGGATATGAAAATATGTGAATTTAGACGATGGCGCCAAGATCGCGACTAATGACAGCTAGGATATTCATTTTCCTTCTCTTTTTGTTTTTCGTTACCAGCTTTACTTATACAACTGTAATAACTTTTCGTTGCTTTGTTTTCTCTTACAATTGCTAATACAGTGTACGTGCTTGCATCCTACCTGGTGAGATGGCTCGATATACTATTCCCTATTACTTGTACGATTAGTTCTATGTTATTGCTGTTGTGTGTCTAAGAAAGACCATCTTGTAGTGGCTGGATCGTCAACAACTGACACACACACACACACACAGCTACTTCAATAAATTTCAAACAGAAAAATACAAAGAAACGAAGCACAAAAGGTATACGTTGAGCACTCGAGACACCTTTTTCCACAATGATATTCAGGAAAAACAAAGACAAATGAAAGATTTTGGACAAAAGCAACTACTACTGTGTTATAACTATATGTAGCTATATGAATCTTAGTATTATATGATTAGCTCACTCCCAACAGGAAGTTCATATATACAGAAAATAAAGATGAATATAATAACACTATGTTCGATGTTGAAATTGGAAACTAGAATGACCATCTTGGAGTATTATTGCTGGATGCTTACTCTTTGAATCAATATATATATATCTCATTTTCTTGCCCTCCTGATTATTATTATTATTATTATTATTATTATTATTTTCAGATAGAGTTGTTTGGTTTTGTTTTGCTACCACTTGGAGTCCCCACAACCCACTTCCCCCCTCATCTTTCTTCAAACGAAGCGTCAACACGACTAGTCGCATTTTCTTCTGCTTCAACTTCCACGTTTTGATCTTCCTCGCTTGTTACACAGATCGGGTGTAACAAGAAATTATCTAAAGCACGTCCCCAAACCCCAACACACGAATCGGAGCCACGAGTGCCTCCAGCGGCACTCGTGGCTTCCCAGAGACCCTCTTCTCCAGGCGATTTCGTGTGTTAAGCCTCCTCGGCAGCGGGGGCTTCGGCGAGGTCTACCGCGGTGTGCAGGAGAACACGGGGGAGGCCGTGGCCATCAAGATGGAGAAAATCACTGGGAGATTGTCCTTTTTATTTCACGAAGCGCGTGTGATGCAGGACATCCAGAAGGCCACGACCCCCGATGGTCTGCCGGCCATTGCCGTACTCAAGTACTTTGGCCAGGAGGGCAACTACCGAATGCTCATCATGGACCTCCTCGGCCTTTCACTGGAGGACATTCACGAGAAGCGACGCCGTTTTTCTCTTAAAACGACGCTGATGATTGGCATTCAGGTCATCTCCCGGCTGGAGTACGTTCACAGCACCGGATATATTCATCGTGACCTGAAGCCCGACAACTTTGTCCTCGGGCTAGGGGAGTTCAAGAACCGTGTGCACCTGATCGACTTTGGCCTGAGTTGGTGTTATGTGGATTCAGACGGCTCCCATCGGAGTGAACAAAGCGGTAAAACGTTTATTGGGACCGCTCGTTACGCGTCTGCACGAACCCACGAGGGGTTCAGCCAGAGCCGACGCGATGACATTGAGCAGCTGGTGTATGTGATGATTTACCTCTACCGCGGCAAATTACCGTGGTCCGGTTTGCAGATTCGTGACCGCGAGGAGAAGGAGCACAAGATCGGGAGCATGAAGCGCAGTCTCCCGCTAGCGGACATTTGCCGTGGGTGTCCGCACTGCTTTGTACTTTTGCTGAACTACGCCCGCAAGATGAAGTTTGAGGAAACTCCCGTGTATGAGATGATCCGTAAACTGCTGTTGCGGGAGTTGAAGGAGCAGGACGAGGTGTACGACAATGTGTTTGACTGGGAGCTACCAAAGGAAGAGGAGAGGGTGTTTTCCACGGCGGACTGGACTCAATGTGTGGAGGCGGAAGATGTGGATCCCAAGAGTCCCCTCATCCAGTCCGATGCGGATGGCAAGGGTATTCTGTCTGGACCGCAGTCCCAGGATATCACGAGCCTGGGCTGTGCGGAGTAGAACAGCATAAGCGGTTAGAGTACCTGTACTGTTGGTGTTTTTTTTTTTGTTGTTGTTGGCTTTGATGGGGTGTGTTGTATTTCTCTCTTCGCTGCGAGTACGTGTAATACGTATCGTATTTCTATTGATTTCTTTGATGCAAATTTTGTTATGTTTCGAGAGGCCTGGAAGCCAAAATTGGGGAAACCATTTTTTTTTAGTCTGAAGGTTTTCGGGTTTCTTTTTGCTTGCTTAGGCTTTCCCTTTTATCAGTTTTGTGTTTCTAATTTTTTTCAGGTGAAGCAAACTAAAGTGGTGATGGCCAAGAGAATGATATTAAAGCTATACAAAGTGAGAAGGGGAAAGAATCTATTCGTTCTGCCGTCTAACGTAAAGATGGTGCCAGTGTGGTGGAAGGGAAGCAGAGCTCCATGGCACGAGGTGAAACGAAGTACTTGCCGGGTCCTCCTCACACACATACTGACGATGTAATCCCCACCCCTCTTCAGACCACTTGGACATCATTAAGAGCATTAGTAATAATTATTAATTATTTTACTTTATATTTTTCCTTTCCGCCCCTTTCCATCTCGTAAACGATACACACACTCACACTTTATTTATTTGTTTTCTTTTGGGACAGTTAAAAGGGTGCTTCTCCTAGTTTCTTTTAGGGTTTGGAAGATCTGTGGAGCGAGACCGTTTCGTAGGCGGAACAAATCTGGTAAGCCGGACCAGGTGGGATGACACGGAATACCAACACGCACTACAAATTGAAATTTTCCTTTAGTCTACCGTTTCTTTTCTTTACTACTCTTTTGTTTTCTTTCTATGTATTCATTTCTAAATTCTCTCATTCGATAGTCGTTAGACATTTCTTTTTCTTTTTTCTTTTAAAATTTACTGTTAGTATTATTAATATTTCTTCTTTTATTTTCTCTGTCAGTATCGGTTTAGGCTTCGAATATATTCATTTTTGACGTTACCATTTGAATTACTTCTTTTTTTTTTTTTTTGGCGTCGAATCAGATGTTGGGTACGACGTTCTCTCTATTGACATCTATCTATCAATACTTGTGTATTATTATTTTCCCTGTTTAGATCTTAGATATTGTTATTGGAGTATTGACTTTAATTTTACAGTAATAATGTCTCGTGTTTCTTGGTATTGAACTTTGTTCTGCGCTACTGTCTTCTGAATAGAAGTGGCTAGGACGTGATGATTAAAGACATCCAGTGCTTGTGGAGGCGAAGTACAACTTTCTTCGTTCTTTAAGAAGTGCGATGATTTTTTAAAAATAATTATTAATTTACCTTTGATTTATCTGAATGCTTTGCTTGGATTCCCCCCTCTCTTTTTTTCATTCTACAGAAGGGCGAACGCTAAGATCCAGACCTCATCGAAGAAATAAATGATATATATAAACAAGATAAAAGCAAATGAATTAACAACAGAACTCAAAAATAAAAATAAAAATAAAAAAATGTATTAGTAAAAGACCGATAGAGGTTCTTTGTTATGTGTGTCTGTGGGTGTGACGTTTTTTCGGTGCACAAACTAAACTTGATAATAGCAACAATGTTGTCTCTACTGGCTTTGCTCTACTTCTCGTGTTTTTTCTTCTGATCATTAAATTATTTTTATTATTAATTCTCCGTAGTCTTTTTTTTTTTGTTCTCTGAACAGCAGAAAGAAGAGAACTATTCCCTTAGTGACATTATTATTATTATTCTAATTATTCATATTATTATTCTTATTTTCATTGCGAAGCAACTGTTGACCTAGTCGCGTTCATCATTCGTTATTCTTGCTATTGTAGTTCGGGTGCCCACCCAGCTGTGTTACCGTTACTTTTTGTACTTTTTTCGTTCTGTTTCCTGCTTGGTGAGAGGCTTTACAGAGGGTAAGGACTGTTTCGCTCTCCGACTTGCGTTGAGGATTCACGAAAACCTGACAAGGATAATTGATTCGTTTATTTTATTTTAGTTTGTCCCTTATCACTAGAATTCACGATTAGAAGCGGGGAGAGAGAATAATATCACACTCACCACAGATTTAACAGTAGTTATATATATACATATATATTCCTGTTTTTCCTCGTAGACCCCACCTCCCCTCCCCACACACACACACAAACAGTGTTGTCACGAGGAGGAGTGGCATTCCTGTACCACTATAGGAACTGTTGTGCATGAGGGAAGAAGAAGTATAAAACACTAGATTTTTTCTACATTTCTTCATTCACTTGAAGACTCTCTTATTGCCTTCTCTCCTAACACGGATATCCCAATCCGACCAAAAAGACGTCGAACCTCCAGTACGCGACCTCGAAAATTCTTTTCTTTGAGAGGATCGTGGAAGGCGGCGTAGAGAAGCTCAGCCAATTCCAAGTCTCCCACAGAAAAAGCGTGTGAGGAGGCAGCGCGTAGAGCAGACAGTGACCGTTGGAAAACGTTAATATATACATATATATATATTGCTTTTTCTTTTTTTCCTTTCTTTTTTGCACGGGTGTGTAGCGTACTTTGGCTGTCCGTTCCATCGAATGATCCCGGCATCGGATCCTCCACCGGAGGTACCGAAGACCCTCTTCTCCGGGCGCTTTCGAGTGTTAGGTCTACTGGGACGAGGCGGCTTCGGCGAGGTCTACCGCGGTGTGCAGGAGAGCACGGGGGAGGCCGTGGCCATCAAGGTGGAGCGAGTCGTGAGCCGAGCCTCCTTTCTCTTTCACGAGGCTCGCGTGATGATGCTCCTCAAGGAACGCGGTGGGGACGTGGAGGACCCAGGGTATGCGCAGTTCCGCTACTTTGGCCAGGAGGGCAACTACCGAATGCTCATCATGGACCTTCTTGGTCCGTCACTAGAGGACATTCACGAGAAGCGACGCCGTTTTTCTCTTAAAACGACGCTGATGGTTGGCATTCAGGTGGTGTCTCGTCTGGAGTACATTCACCTGGTGGGGGTCGCTCATCGTGATTTGAAGCCCGACAACTTTGTCCTCGGCCGTGGCGCTAAGAAGAATCGCATTTATCTGATCGACTTTGGACTGAGCGCGCGCTGCATCGGTAGCGATGGTCGTCATCGAGACGAGCAGAGTGGTCGTCCTCTCGTGGGGACCGCTCGTTACGCGTCTGCACGAACCCACGAGGGGTTCAGCCAGAGCCGACGCGATGACATTGAGCAGCTGGTGTATGTGATGATTTACCTCTACCGCGGCCGTCTGCCGTGGTCCGGGTTAGCCATTACGGGCCGCGATGAGAAGGAGCGCAAGATTGGGCAGCTGAAGCGGGAGTTTCCGCTGGAGGACATTTGCCGTGGATGTCCGCGTTCCTTTGTGCTGCTGCTGAACTACGCGCGCAAGATGAAGTTTGATGAAGAGCCGGCGTATGAAATGATCCGAGGCTTGCTGAAGAAGGAGTTGTCGGAGCAGCATGAGTGCAACGACAATGTGTTCGACTGGGATCTTCCTGATGCAGAGACGCCAGTGTTCTCGCCGGCGGTGGGCGATGGGCGGGACGTGGCTGGTGCGAAGGAGAGTGACGGAGGTGGTGCGGCCTCTCCTGGGGCCCACCCCGAAGCCGGCATCCAGTCCGATGCGGATGGCAAGGGTATTCTGTCTGGACCGCAGTCCCAGGATATCACGAGCCTGGGCTGTGCGGAGTAGAACCAATAGAACTGCACGGTAGGAGAAAGGAGTGAACGGTAAGGAAAAATGAAGTAAAATGAAGAGGAAGTCCTGAAGGAGGAGGGCCAGAATACACTGAATTGAAGTGGTACTGTGAAGGATAGCAAGTAAATCCATCGGAATCAACAAACAAAAAGAAACGACAAAAAAATAACAACATAGATCCACACACAGAAAAAAAAATATTTTTGTTTTAATTGAAAGCCAAAGATAAAAGTAGGACAACATCAAAATTTTTTAAAAAGGAAACCGTATGGATGTCTATAAAATATGTTTCAACGAGACATCCTTACAACTGTATGCTATTATTACTATTCTTTATTTTACTCTTCTTGTTTTCTCAATGTAAACACGGGATAGTTGCCCTAAATCCCTGTTCTTTGAGAGGAATAGAAGCTAGAGTATCATTTTAAAGAAGGTGGAAAACAAAACATTTTTTTTTAAAAAATCTATAGATAAAGTATAGATGTTAAAAATTCAAATTGAAGCCCTTTTTAAAGTGGAAATGTGAAGTATAAGAAAAGGTATAGACGAGTAATTAGTAATGGTCGCAACTTGGAGCGATAAATAGGTTCAATGAAAATTTGATAAAATAATGAGAAAAAAACTACTTAAAGTTTAAAGCTTATACAAATACAAATTGAATAATATTTAGCGCTTCTGAGAGTCGTGTTGTGCAGCATCTCTTCGAAGGCTAAAATATTAATAATAAAAGACGTTAAAGAAAAAGTAATCAACTACTGATAAATATTTTTAACGAAATGAAGTGGATGTCATAGTAAGCTTCAGCTATCAGTATTGCTACTGCACTTTCTCTATTATTACTATTACGAACTTATTTAGTTTTTTTTCTCTCGTACTTTCATTATTTCTCTTTTTTTCATTTCTCTTCTTTTAGCTCCAATTTTTGGTGCTATTATTAATCCTTGTGTGTGTGTCTCTTGTTTAGAGTTTCATTTCGTAGAGTTGTGGGTGTGTGTACCCGTTGGAGCTAAGCATTTTGTTAATGTATGGGATTCTTTGCTGATCAAGAATCCTACCTAGCTTCCATTACTATATTATTACAACGGTGTTTAAACTTTTTCGGCTCATTGAATTTTTTTTTTATTTTCCTCTATTTTTATGTTTTTTTTTTTTTTTCATATTATTATTATCTATCTTCCTCGTTCTTTTTTTTTTTTGTTGTTTAATGAAATTATTTTTGTTGTTTCCTGTGAAGTGGGAAGTACTTTTCCCCCCTTATTAGTATTATTATTATTTAAAACGTTTCTTTCTTTCTTTTCTTTATTTCCACTTATTTTCACATTCGTAGAACGCAGTTCGTCCCCCACGACATGTACCGATAGAATTCTTCTCCACTGCGTTTCTCAACGTATTTTGAAGAGAAATGGGTAAAGGGAAAAAAAAGTGTCTTCTCGAAACGAATTTAAACAATAATGAAAATCACGGAGGAGCTCCTGTGATGCTATCCAATGTGACACTACTATCAGTTTTATGTTGTTTTTTATGTTTACACATGCATTCGCGCTATTTTATAATTTTAATTATAACCCTTTTTTTAATCTCATTAGTGGTATTATCAGCGATCCATTTTTTTCATATTTATTTTTTTATTATGTGCTTTATTTTTGATGACTACCTTCCCCTCTCTCTCGTTTCAGTTGGAGTGTAGGCTCATAGACAGGTGCTGCGTGTACTCACGTATCTCTTCTTCCTTATAATGTTGTGATTAAAGACGTATAATAAATAATAGTAACAATAGAGTGGTTCAGATAGTGAGAGTGAGGGAGAGTCGTGTATCTATGCGTGATTATTGATTATTGAGCTCTGGAGAGAGTGAGATGAAAACAATACACCAATAACAAATAGAAGGAAATGCAGTGTAGTTTGTTCATCAACACTAAGGTGGTGCTTTTAACCCCGGCCAGCCGGAACAAAAAGGAGAAAAAGAAAAAAAAAAGGCAAAAGAAAGCGGATATTTGGCTTTACTCGTTCTGATATGCTGGCGTGCTGAACTTGTGAGGTGAAACTTTGGAAAAAAACGTTTCTAGAGAGACAGGAACTTCTCCATCAATTTGATTGCCGATAACTCAATGAATAAGTGTTAAATTGAAGAACGTTTCCTTGAATTATATTTCTTTTTTTGAGTGAAGTTTCCTTTGTTCCCTAGTACTTTGAAAGTGGAAAAGTTGAAAGTTGACTTTAATTCTTACGCTCCATTCGTCTGTAAAGCGATTATTTATCTCATCACCACGTAACAGTGATCTACAACTTGGGATACGTTTTTTCTTACAGTCGAAGTTTCGGGTAGTAGTTCTTTAGCTATCACTGTTATTTTTACCTCATATTTGTACCTCATTACTTTTTCTTTCTCTTTTAAAGTTGCGGTTAAGTGTGGCTGGGATGGAGACTGTTCTCCTCCTTTTAAGATGCAAAGCTAAAAAGGAAGGGAGAAAGAGACACAGAATCTTCCTGAACGTGAGAAAACAACAACAATAAAAAGGAAGAAGCCAAATCCTACGAGTAATTTCATATGGAAGAATAAGCGATAAAACAGAACACAGCGGCTTTTCCTAAGTTCTTGCTTTCTATGCTCCTAAATCTTCGGTCGATCAAGGAAGTCAAATTAAATGTAAGATAGATACTTTGTGAGTTAATTCTCAGCGCCTTGTCAATAGAGTTCTGAAATACTCTACAATCTTAATATTATTATTATTAATATCTCTTGTGTTTTTATTTACGATGATCTTTGTTTTGTTTTTTCTCTTTTTTTTTTGTTCTACGATTCATTTTAGGATTACGCTTTATTCTATTGATCTATATTTTTCGACTTGAACAAAGGAAATACTCGCTGAAAACCTTTCTCAAATTTCTGTTGAAGAATTAGATTAGAAGATGCTCCAGAACGGTCGAGCAGTGCACTCCCTGCTCTAATAAAAAAAGTTATTATTAGAGTAAATAATGTCTGATTACTTAGAAATGCAAACGGATTTACGGATGTAGATAGTTTGTTTGCTTTTGGCTTCAGAACTAGAATTTTTTTTTTTCTTACTGTTAAATGTGTGACTTGCCAAGAACACAGAGCTGTCGATTACGCTGGGAAAATGTCTCTATACATCGTTGTTTGCCTAACTGTACTTTTAGAGATTCGAATGTGTAGACGGAAAAAGTGCTTTTTCTCTCTTGAGATAGATACATAAAATCTATGACTTTGATTGTTTATATATCAGTTATTTCTGTAGTCAAAGAGAGTTTTAAAAATAGAGAACCAGACTTCTGATAAGAGCTATAGCAGGCTTTTCATTTTATTATATCATTATGATTCATTATTTCTTAAACCGTTTCTTGGTTCTGTTCTACTTTCCTCTGTCTTTGCATGTGCTCTGCTGTTTTTCCTGCATGAATCGTGGGTTCCTTTTGAAACGAGCTCTTTTTCTTTCTTTTCCTTTTTCGTTATTGTTTCCTTTCAGGATGAAGAGAAGGAAAGGATGTCAGAAGAGTTCAAAAAATTCAAAATGGGTAAAACGGCTTCCGGTGCTTCTATATACACGTCATTTCTGCGCACTATGACTATTTTTTTTGTTGTTGTTCAATAAAATGGTTACTACTTGTACACATCTTACTTCACTATACAGTTTTTCTGCACTGATAAAAGAACTTAATAACTGAATAAATGATTTTTTTATTAAAAAAAAATATTGTACTGCTTTTAATCAGATGGAAGATATCCTCGCCTCGTCTCGTAGACCTAAGAGGTCTTTTACGTGCTTCTATTGGAGTTATTGAAGCCATCCTTCCTTCTTCTTAAAATCAAATCAAATCAAACAAACAACAATGTATTCATATTTTGATCCATTTCATTGATATTAAGATATCACCCCGACATTCCCCCTGATTTAGAAACGCACCACAGCATCATTGTAGTGAGACAGATACTCTCTGGCTGTCATTACTGATACGACTGGACTTGTGTGGAAACAATAGACTAGGCGGCTGAACAAAGAGATCCACTTCTTCCCCAATTAGACGTGTTGGGCGGACTCGAAATTCCTTTTTTATTGTCGCCTCATGGCTTCTCTTTCACGACAGAAGGTAACAGCGACGGCGGCGGTGTTGCTCTTCCTGACGCTCTTGACTGGCTGTGGAATGGCGCTTTATCCCATGATCATGGGCTCGGATGATGAGCGTCACCCCGTCCCCACCGGAGAGACGTGGGGGATCGAGATGACTCTCCTCTTGATGTACGGTACCATTCTCCTCTTTGCCACTGTCCTAACCCTGTTCGGCTCGCAGGGCCACTTCATTGCCAGTGCTGTTTTGATCAGTATTGGTGGCGTCTACGTGGTCTTCTACACCGCACTTTGTATGTGTGACCGAATGGAGCAACAGCTCTTCTACAAGATGTTTGTGGAGACTGATGGCGCCTCGAACGTCGAGCCCCCTCCCCCCCTGCAGAACGATCAAATGACAGAAATCCTATCGCAGATGCAGCTTAAGATCCCAGCCGAAGGTGGCGGAGGCTCGTGCTCGTCGGGTGCCAGCCAGCTGAGCCTAATGTATTTTGTACGGGAAGCGGCGCAGGCCTTCCAGATGGTGGGTAAGATGGTATTCTTTCCCACTCCTATTCTCCCGGAGCACAAGGAAATGATGGTGCAGCAGTTTGGTGGGGACGATCAGCTGATGCGGAGTCTTCGATCGGAGAAGATGTTGTATGCTAGTGTGGCCGCGGTGCTACTCGGTGTGTTGCTGGCTCGTTTGGTGAATGCCAAAGAGTCCGATCTCCTCCAGAAGAAGAAGCACAGGGCCACTGCAGATGCCACGAAGAAGCAGCAGTAAAAGGAAAAAGAAATATATATATAGCTTGGAATAACTGACCTTTTGAAATGGAAATAATGAATATGCAAAAAATACTGTGTTTCACAGAGTTCCTTCGCGGCTGTTGAATATGGCAAATATGACAGGCGTTTCGTCATCCATTTCTTTTCCTTTTTTTCTCCACGTCTTGTTTCTACTCTTCCTTTTTTTTTTTTTTTTGTGCTCGTTTGGCTTCCAGTCTTCTCAGTACTTTTCACCTTGGACGTCGCTTCATTATTATTATTTGGACTACCGCCGCCTTCTCGCTTTCAAGTTCGTGGAGAAAAGGCTAAAACTAAATTATCTTTTCATTTCTAACATTTCGATCGCCCCGAGGGCTAACCTTCTTCTCCTACGACACCCATATCATATCAAGAAATATATCTTTATTGGTCTATCCTATTTCCTCTATTTCCTCGCCGAGTCCAGCAACACTGGGGAATGAAATCCAGCGCTCGTTGGGTGCTCTTTGGAGATACCAGCTCGGCGGTGCATGCCGCCCACACGATTCCGAACCTCCATGCGTCTCGTCAGGACGACAGCCGAAACCCTTCGTATCGAGGAACAGATGCAACCGCTGAGGGGCCGGACAGGGGCTCGGCGCAGCGACGCCACTCCGCGGCCTCCCACATCCACCGCCCTGTCACCCTGCATCAGCTGTGGACCGCAGTAGAGCAGGCGAAGGAATCTGCGGGACACCGCACGCGAGAGGGGTCCCGGCTGGGGGAGTGCACCCTTTCGATGCCGGCGCACCCGGCGGTCGGGCTCTCTCGCGTGTGGTGCTGCGGCCGGGTCGTGTGGTGGCGTCTCGTGCAGCCGTTCCACGGGCGTTCTGGCGCTGCGCTGCTGGTGGTGTTGAGCGACAATACGGGGGTGGCAGCCATCTTGCACCACCCGCTGCGCTCCTGCGCGGACCTCAAGGCAGAAGAAGAGGAGGAAGCGGAAGAGGAAGAGAACAGGAAGGAGGAGGAGTCGCTGGACACGAACGGGATTGAAGAAGAACGCGACGTACCACAACCCCAGCCGTGGCTGCGTCCTTCTACCATCACACTAGAGGACCTCCCACAACTGGAGAAGCTCTACGTGTCGTTTCGCGGTCGTCTCGTTCTCGCCGATGCCGAACCGCGTCTCGCAAAGGTCTTTGATGTGGCGCAGTACCCTGAGCTCCGTCCCCTGCTGCTGCGTCCACCACGCCACCATCCTGCGGTAAATGCGAGTCATCGGCGGGGGCAGACGGAGTGCCGAGACGGAGTGGCGGGAGGGGTGAGCACCGAAATGGTGTGGCTTCCTGGTGCAGGGGAAGCGATCTCCAGGGAGGCGCTGAAGGCCATCGGGGTGGTCGGAGCTCCGTGGAGCGCATCACCACCCACATCGTTCTCCTCTTCACAAGAAGATCAGACGACGGCTGTCGCGTATGGCGATTGCTCGTCTCCACCAGCCCGCTGTAATGTAAAACCAAACGAGTTGACGTCGACCACCATACCGCTCTTTTGCCTCAAGGGGTGTCTGGAGGTGCTAGAAAGTAGCAATGAACAACTGTTTCATCAAATCTCAGCGGTGCATCTCCATCAGTATCTGCAGAGGAGGTACAAATCAGAAGGGTAAGTTCGCTTCCTTGCTCTTTAAAAAAACAAAAACGAAGTGATTCTTTAGTGGTTAGAGGCGGTCCGCTGATATTATTATTACAATTCATTCTTTTTTCTGCTATTCAGTGATAAAATGTTAATTTTACAATTGTCTTTTACATGTGCTCTGCCAAACGGATCTAACTGACTCGGTCTCTTCCAAGTGTTGTGTTCCCTGCGCACATACCTTAAGAAATTATCATTGCTTTTTGTTGTCTCATCTTTTTTTTTTTGTGTGTGTGTGAGTGCGGTGACGAGAACATCCACAGAAGCTACCAATCCAATCCAATTGATCATTGTAAAGCAGAATCAACAGTGGTTTAATGGCTTATGCAAAAGGTAATATTTCCTTATTCAGTTGGAAAAGACTAGCACCTAACAAGCAGCTTCGAAACAAACAAGAAAACCGTAGCAGTTCCTTCGAGAACTAAAATAACGAAAAATAGGAAAAACAAGCATCGCGAAAGGACAGTCCTACCTTCGTAAGGGTTTTCACTTGTTCGTATTGACCTAGAACTTCGCATAGGATATCTATTCCTAATTATTTATTAAGAATTAGAGTCTCTTTCAGTATTCATCCTTGGTATTAAAAGGCCGGCTCGTTCCTCTAGATTATTATTTTTTCTTTCTTGCTTGCTCTTTTTGTTTTTGGCTGCTCCGCAATGAGCCATCACGGTGTGAGGACCTCAGAGAAAGCGTGGTCCTGCTCTACAGAAGTGGAAAGCAGTGCCTCGTCCGTTCCGCAGGGGATTTCGTGTCCGGCGCCTACCACCGCCTCGTGCAGCGGCTCCCCACGCAGCCGTCACCCTCCCCACCCACCTGCGCCTCCGGTACCCCATTCTGCCGATCGCGCGCAGCCCAGCAGCACGGCACCGTCATCGGAAGGGGGGGCCTCGCCCGTGCCTCCTGCCCGCTCGAAGGAAAGGACCGCCAGCAGCCCGCACCGTAAGTTCGCCGCGCAAAGCCAAACGGCCCTTCCGAGCTCGATGAGTCGTGACAATGGCTCGCTGCAAGAGAAGTCGAAAGCGCCAGATATCGGTCCCCCTCCTCTGCCGAGAAAGGAAAGCTCGAACGATCTGGCTCGTGGCGCGTGGCGGCGCCCATCACTGTCGACCCCGCCCATCCTCCCCACCGCGACCTCTCGCCATGGGGAGGATGGGAAGAGGAGCGTTCCCCACCCCGTTACCCTGCCCACCGTAGGCCCTGCGCCGCCGCGCTC
Source organism: Vickermania spadyakhi (assembly GCA_030849815.1). Lineage (NCBI taxonomy): Eukaryota > Euglenozoa > Kinetoplastea > Trypanosomatida > Trypanosomatidae > Vickermania > Vickermania spadyakhi. Next base: position 28,935 of record JASAOA010001784.1, read on the forward strand.
TTCGAAGCCTGGGAAGACGGAGTGCTCCTCCACATCCAGCAAGTCGAGCCCGCCTACTATCACCGTGTCGGGGGAGGCGTCGCTCATTCCTGACGCACTAGCGTACATCACGGCACTGACGACGCTATTCATGGACGCGATGACGGGCAAGCAGGACTTGGTGGAGGAGATGCTGTGCAGTGCTGTGCTCACAGCAGCGAGGAAGATGGCGTTTCAGCAGCAGCAGCTCCAAGAGGAACATCACATTCGACAGGAAGAGCAGGAGAAATTGCCGCTGGAGGCACAGCAGCGCCGCATCCATGAGCTCTCTCAGCAGAACAAGCAGCTGAAGGAGGAGATCCTTCAACTGCGACGGTCAGCTGCGCCGAGGAGGCAGCGCTTGAAGGAGGCACAGGAAGGATTGGTGTGGCTTATCACAATGGAGTCAGAGCCCGATCCTGCCGCAGTGGAGTACTGCGTGCAGAACGGAGCGGATGTGAATATACACGTGGCCCTCCTCAGCGTCAGTGTCTTCTTTCACTTTGTGTCCGCGGGGAATGTGGACTGCGTTCGAGCATGTACGGTGAGCGCCAACCCTTTGGACTTTACGGAGTCGGACGACAATGGCTGCACGGTATTGCATGAGGCGGTTCGACTGCAGCCGTTGGCCACCGCGGAAGCCATGACGAAGCTCCTCGCCAAACGGATGAAGCAGCACCCGGAGGAGGATAAGGTGGACTGGGAACAGCGGGACAATGGAGGGCGAGATGTGTTTACCTGGGCAGCCCATTGCCAGCGTCTCTCAGTGATCTGGCCGCTGGTCTGTGACTTGGAATTCTTTAAGAATCGAACAGAGCCGATTCCCTTGTATCTGACGGTGACGAAGGACGACTGGGAGAAGCTGGGTGAAGAGAACCAGAAGCGCTTCTGGACTCAGTCCATTAGCAGCTAGCTCGCGCTTGCGGCGCTTTAAAAGCGGCCAGACAGCACCGAAAATGGCGACTAAGAGAACAGGCTACTGTACTCAAAGGAAAAGGAAGTTCGAAAAGAACGTCCCATTCACCAGCATTAGCATTATTCACGTGCAATCTCTCACGAAATACTATAGCTATAACTCTTCCTACTCATCTATTTGTACTTTACGTGGGTATTTACTTCCGTGCTGACGATGAGATCGTCGTTGCTGTGCAATAAAATATAGGAATCGCAGCAAACGTCGGTAGTGATGACAGCAATAGAGTGAGCTGTGGAAGGAAGAGGTGAAGGACAAGTATTGAAAGAGAAACATTATTTTGAGTTTGCCCTGCTGTTTCGGCATTCCTTCAAGCCACTGCTGGATTTCTTTACTTTTTTTTTAATTGCCGCTTCTTCTTCTCTTTCTTTTTTAATTATTACTCCCTGCTTATTTCTATGTTTTCATGTTAAGTTTTATTTTACTTTTGGAACGAGAAGAAACAGTGACATCTCCTCTTATTGCATCGCTGGCAGGAAGGAAGCTCCGTACTTCGTGCAAAAGAAAGGCATCACACAGAATTCTTCCTTTAAAGAAGTGGTGCCGGAGCTAGAAGGCGCTAGACGCTCTGTCGTAGGAGCCACACTGGAAGGGAGAACGTCAGTCACCGCCGAAGAGAAAACAAAACCCGTCACCATCCGCATGTCCAGTGCTCCGGTCGATCGGAAGGTTTCCGTCTCACGCCGGCGCCACCGTCCTGCCTCCCTCGATGCGAGTCGTTCACCGCGGCATCGGCGACGGTGTGAAGCGGTCGCCCATGGACCCCCGAGGAGCTGGAATGAGTGGAGAGATGGCGCACCGAACGCCCGAAGGCAGCTCGGCCTGCCTGCAGTGGTGACACCGTGCGGGGCGGAGGAGTGGAGGATGCGGCAGTGGGCGGCGCTGGGGTGTACAGAGTCCGTGTCGGACCGAGAAAACTTTCGGATTTTGCTAGGTGGATTCCTCTTCACCTCCTTGGCAGAGTTACAAGACACGGAAATGCAGGAATGGCTGCTCCAGATGGCAGACTGGGTGAGCAGAGAGAAGTTCCGCTACCTCGCCTTGTGTCACCATCGCCATACGGCAGCCGCGTTTACGCCTTCCCTCGAGCAGCAGGACCAGGCCAACCGACTCGCTTTAATGCACTTGCGTATTCTGGGAGCGCTCCAGACGATGCCGTGGTGGCGTCTCGTCAGTTTTACCTCCTCCTCCGCCGAAGCTTCCTGCATCGACGGCCCACGCTTCGGGGGTGATGAGGAACCCGCAGGCGGTGGGCTGTATCGCGGTTGGTTTTCTTGCTTCCTCCCTCAATCGCCGCAGCGTGCTTCGCTCCATTCGTGTGCACTCATACGTAGTGCAGCCCCATCCCACACAGTGCATACGCAAATGCAGATGCTTCAACGCTGCGGATTGCGTATTCAACTCGCCTTGGAGCGACTGTGCATGGTGTGCCTCTCGCAATCGATTCACACTCTGAAGGGTGTGCTGGAGGTGTTGATGAAGCCGTTTGGCCTTCGTGCGCCAGGAAAGGATGGTTTACCTCGGCAGATTCCGATACACTCAATGGCGCGTGTGTTGAGCCAGATTGCCCAGCAATGCTATCTCCAGCGACAGGCTGCCCCACCCGCTGTGGTGGAAGCAGTGGAGATGCCGCCGTTGCTGCCGTACACCGTCACCTCTCTCGCCTTCGAGGTGCCGGTGTTCACTGGTCCATCCGGCCTCTACGTCCGCGTGGTGAAGGAGCTGCTGGAGCAGTGCATTCTCAAATGGCTTCCTAAGCTCAAATGGCCAGATGTGACGCACCATGTCGCTGGAACGGCCCTCTTCTTGCATTTAGCGCTCGAGGACACGATACCTGCTTCATCCACCTCCCCTGTAAGATGGACATTCATGGATGAGCACCAGCAGGAGAATAGGGACAACCAGGAGGGTGTACTGATGGGAAATAATGAAATTGTACAGCGTGCAACATCACTTGTGTATCAGTTGTTTCATTCTGTGCGGGAGCGAGGGGATGCGGCGCTTCACGAGGGTGCCTCCTCCTCTTCCGGCTCCGTCACTCCTCCGCTATGGGAGCTGAATTACATGAAGGAACACAGCAATCTTATTTTACATCTCCTCTTTCAGCGTTTACGACTGATGGAGCTGTCACTGGAGAAACGCCGGCTGCCTGCACCAGAGCCCACTCCCACGGGCTTTGCCTCCTTCTTCCCCGCCTCTCCCGTGTCTCAATCGAAGACCCACAGCTTTTCAGTGGGTCATGGGGCTCGGGCACCGCTGTTCCACACCACTCGTCATTCAGAGGAGTTGTGTGCGCTAGTGTGTCCGCTGTCCTCGGCGTATCTTGAAGAAGCCCGGCAGGTGTCGAGAGCGGTACCACGCCGCCAGGACGACGAGTCAGCGCAGTCTCGCTCGGAAGCTCTCGTTCGCCTCTTTTCCTTTCCTCAATACCCCTTGTGGGAGACCTACACCGTACAACGCTGGAGGAACCCCGCAGAGAAGGGTGGCACGGCTCTGCCTCAAGTGTTACTCGACATGTACACGGAATCATCAAAGAGCACCGCGATGATATTGGAATGCTGCAGTGCGCTGGTCTATGCGAAGCTGGCGGAGGATTTGGCTCGTCTCTCCATGCCTGTAGCGTCTCTCTCTGCAGCGGAAGGAGAGACACTGGATTCGCGAGTGCTGGAGTCCACGCTCAGCTTTCCACAATGGTGGCCAGAGTTGTTGCACCGGCATTTCGACGTGATGCGTCAATCCAGTGGCCCCGTTTGTCTAGTGTACATTGTTCCTGCGCTGCTTCAGTTTTACACTTCGGGGGCTGCACGCCTTGTGGAGGAGAGCCCACATGTGAAGTCCGAGGACTCTCGCTTGCCCAGTTGGCGGAATAAGGAGTGGCTTCAGCGTCGCCAGCGCATGGGTGAGGAAGAGGCGATCAACATCCTTCACCGCCTCGTGTCACTGGTGCTGAAGGGGTATTACATGCCCACTCCTGCGATGTTGCGGACCGGAAGTCACTCGACGTCGCTTCACACCGCGGGAAAACACGGTAGTACTCTCCCGAGCACCAGCGGTACGGGAGCGAGCAGCGATGCCGCGCACACTCACCCACACCCCGCCCCTTCCAGCGGGCCGAGTGGGGCGGTACCCATCCGAATGGCCCCTCAGCCAGCGGCTCGTGGAAGCAGCGCCGGCTCAGCGCCGCCCCCAGCGGCTACGGCCCCGCTCTCCGTCTCGGAACGAATCCGCCTTGCGCACTACATTTTCCCCTTGTTTAAGCGGCTTCACCTTCACGGGCTGCACCGAGCGCAGGATGCGCTGCGGCGACAGGCGGGACGAAGCGGCCCAGCCAGCGGGAACTCCAGTGCGGTCAAAACCGCAGCCGAGGTGCTACTCCGGCGTTTAATCAAATGGTGCAGAATTCACGTTCCGAAAGAAATTCCGCAGGCGACGGTGGACGGGGCGGCAGCGGTGAGTGCCATGGTGGGGCCCTCCTCCCCCCTCTTTGCCTCGCCGACCATGAGCTGCTCCCTGGCTACCGGCCCTCCCGAGCTCGCAGCGGTCGTTTGGGCGCAGGCGATGGCCATGGCGTGTGCGATGGACGCTGCGGTCTTCGCGTCCATTCAACAGTCCCCACCACTCGAGCCGACGCCCACAGAAGCGAGTGGCGCTGCACCGCCGACGTGGAGCATGCTCTCTGCCATTTGGACGGACCAAACCATGGCGACGCTCGTGCGGCAGTTTGGGCTAACGAGAGACACCGCAAACGAGGGAGAAGGCGCCCTCTCCTCCTTGTCTGGACCGGGAGGCGACAGCGGGGTGAGTGCGTGGCCGCAGCTTTCTTCTCTGTGGCTCAATTTTGAGCAGATGGAGGAGGCGGGACTCCTTCGACTCACCCTGCTCGAAGCCTGTCCCTGGCCTGTCCCGCAGTGGGATTCATCACTGCAGCATGAAATGGATTCAGAAGAGCTTTCCGCTCTTCGCGATGGTTAAATGAGGAATTAATGACAGCGTTAGTTTGTTTATTTTTCGCTTTATCGAGTAAAAAAATAATTATTAATCGTGATAAAATACGCACGTCCGCGCAAAAAAAGAAAAAAAAGTTTTTTTAAAATGATATTCTTTTTGAAATTTTGCTACTGAATAAAGCAAAGCAGAAGCCAAATCGCACATTTTTTCTTTTACCCTGCATAAAGACTCCTACTATCCTCTACTTCCTCCAAACTTTCTCTCAATCATTATTGTTGCTCTTTATGCTTGTTAAGAGGAAAACATAGCGCGTTCATGAATCGTGTCGATGCTCTCACACGGCAGTTGGGGCTGCCTTCCCAAGGTGTTCATGACTTGGTGGAGATGCAGCTGGACGTGAAGAACAGGATGGGGCTGCTACGGATGAAGTACCCTTTACAACGCCGTCAGTGGGTGCACCACATCGAAGAAGAACAGTCGGATTTGGATCGCAGCGAAGAAGAGGATTTGCGTCTTCGCACTTCGAGCCCTGGCTCTCTGTCCGCCCCCTTACGCTATGCACTGATCCAAGCCATCCAGAAGTTGGAGGAGGATGATCGGTGTAGCTTTATCGCTATCAGCTCCATCAGTTCGGACGTCTTCTCCCTTGGTATCGATACCTTCTCCTTTGACGAAGGGATTAAAGCTCGGCCTACGGTACAAGAGCTGTGTGAGTGCATTGTTCGATGCTCCAAGCCTACCGTTGCGGTCCTTCACGGCAAGTGTTTCTCGTGGGGTTTAGAGATGGCCCTCTGCACCACGTTTCGCGTGGGTATCAGCAGCCGAAGTTGGCTGCGGTTTCCAGAAGCGGTGCTGGCAACGATTCCGGCCTCGGTGCTCGGTATTCAGGCGCTGGTGCGCCGTGCCGGGGTGCGGGCGACGGTGCAGCTGCTGTGCGGCGCGGAAACACTGACGGCGAAGCGCGCAAAGGCTCTGGGGCTCCTGGATGAGGTGTGGAGTGTACCGCAGTCCGTCTTACTGGAGGAGGAGCTGGAGAGGGAGTCCAACGACGGTCGATCTGGCGCAGTGCACAACGCGTTTCTCACGTATATCGTTTCCTATATGCAGAGTAAGCTCGTCGTTGACAACGGCACGGCCCTCCGTTCCTCCGCTAATGCACCACGACTCCCGTACAAGGATGCGGTGACGCTCAATTTGGTGCCTCGAACGCCTTCCGACAAATCGCCTGGGGTACGGACCGTGCTGGCGGAGATCCCACAGGACGTGATGCTGTGGTCTCAAGTCCGAATGTTTTGTGCGTGGGCGGCCCACCTCGTCTCTGAGTGCAGTGATATCCCTCGACGGTTCAAGAGCCTGTATTTCCTCATTGAAAGTATTCGGGTGGCCACTATTCGTCACACTCGGTCGCAGCATCGGCAGCAAGTGGAACACCTGCGAGCGCTGCTGCTGAAGTGTACGAAGCTGGCGGAGTCCCTGGCGGTGCAGCACATGTTCCACTGCATTCAGCGTCAGTACTGCTGGCGGGCGACGAGCTGCTTCGAACCGCGCCGCATTCCTCAGCTCGTCTTCCCGCGCGGGGTTTCGATGGGGGTCGAGGCGCTGGAGGTCACCCCACCCCCATGGGTTCCACCCTCTCAGGTACGCCGCATCTCCATCGTCGCGGAAGACACGGCCCAGGCGGCCTTCCTTGCCGGGATGCTCCTGCACTCGTGCTTCTCCTCCATCACCGTGACCATCCTGTGCCTTAGCCCGTATCATCACGGCAGCCTCCCGAAACGTCGTCCCTTTGGTAAGGCGGACGCTGGTCTCAGCCAGACCACCGCCCGCAGCGCGTCGGACTCCTCGTCGGACAGTGAGGAGGAGGGGGGCGATCAAGAGGTGGGGTCCCGTCGCCGAAAGCGTATGGATGAGAAGCAAATGCTCTACCGCTGCAACGAAGAACTGCGTGGTGCCGTGCTGGACTACATTTGGCTCTTTCGGCGGGCGGTGATGCCGGATAATGGCCCTGAGTCCCCCTCCACCCGCCTCCGAGAAAGGCTAGGAACGCAATTGCGCATCATCAATGTGCATCGAGAGCCGCACGATGGGGGATGGCATAACGTCCCGCGGTCTTTCTACATGGCAGACATGCTGATCGAGTGCGCCTATCCATGGACTTCGGTTACCTCCTCGTTTCGCTATCACGATGTCTACTCGAGTCGCTTTCAGACGTCTTCGCACGATGCGGCATCCCTCGCACTTTCCGCGGCCGCTTCCGGCAGGCAGCGAGGACGGGAGCACGTGATGACGGAGCAGCGCCTGCGTCGGTATGCGTGTCTCGATTCCCACATGCAGCCGAATTGCATCTTTGTCTGCACGACGGCGGCGACAGACATGAATGTGCTCGCCCACTCGGTTCTGCGGCACCGAGATCGACTTCTGGGAGCATTCTTCTCTCCGCGTCTCACCAATGACCATGGGGTGGTGGAAGTGTGCCATTCCGTGCACATCAATGAGCACGTGCTTCACTTTGCGTTACACTTTTTCCAGCAGCTACAGTGCTACACGGCGGTGGTGCGCAGTCCGGTCTGTGGATACGTGCTCTGCCGTGTGCTCTTTGCTGGCTTGTATCAAGCACACAGCATGCTGCTCGACGGTTGCTTCCCCATTGAGCTCGAGCGGGCGATGCGCCGCCGATTTCACAGCAAGGTCGGGCTCCTCGAGGTGGAGGACCTGTGGGGTCTGGACTGGTGTGCGGCGGTGAGGGATACCATCAGTGCAGCGGATTTGCCCCGTCGTGATGTCGAACAAGTGCCTCGCGAGATGATTCAGCAGCATCGCGTGGGGCGCCGTACAGGTGAGGGCTGGTTCCGCTACGACAAGCTCAAGGGCAGGGAGTATTATCATCGTCACCCAGACCGCCACCCGATCACCTGCACCGAATACGCAGAAGCCGCTTCGATGGGCCTTCAGCGGTACGCAGAGGGAAGAGCGAATGCGAAGAAGAGCGCTGCAGACAGCATGACATCTGTGCTGCCGCTCTATGCGTGGCCGCCGCTGAAGGTGCACCACACACGCCGAGTAGAGCTAGACTACGTGCGCTTTTGCCGTAAATCTGGACTGCTTCGTCGGGATGTGACGGAGATCGAGATGACGGAGCGGATGTGTCTTGCCATGGCGCACGAAGCGGTGCGACTTCTGTCGGATGGAGTGGTGAGCAGCAGTAAAGATATTGACTTGCTCTCGCTCTACGGCCTGGGCTTCCCGGCCACGTGCGGTGGTTTACTCTTTGAGGCCGACCAGATGGGAGACCCAAAGGCGATGCTGTACAAAATGAAGATCTACGGCTGTGCCCTAGGGGACATAACCTTCCCCGTCCCTTGCCGTGCGGTGGTGCAGATGGCGGCGGAGGACAAGACGATTCATGGTATGTTCCCTTAATATCGGTTATTTTATCTGGGTATTTTACTATTGGATTCCAAGAAACGGGGTAGGCGACACACCAAAAAGAGTTTGGGAACTCATTGTTTGCTCCTTTGTGAAAGGATGAGAACATGAGGGCCTCCTTTCTACACGACGCAGAAAATATGCGAAGAAACAAAAGAAGCACGGAACCTGTACCGATCCCATGCTCTTAATTTGCGAACGGCCGCAGTTTTAATGTCTGCTTTGTTGTTGTTTTGCTGTTGCTTTAGTGGAGTTGGTGTAGCCTGGCAATGAATACGGTGGACGAAGTTTCACTCACCACAGATGCAATTCGAAAGCTTAGTACTTAATAATAATTTAAAAAAAGGAAAAAAAAAACAACAGCAAGTACACGCAGTACAAAATCGTATGAATAATTATATGTAATTTATCTCTCCTTGTACTTCTTGGCTGTTTCCATCTTACTCATCATCTCTCTCTCTGTATTTCCTTTCTTGACTTTTTTTTCTTTCTCATTGACATTTATTAATTTTATTGCTATGATTCGCTGCTATTTTTGCCTGCACTACAGAAGAAGTCAATAAAAGACTCCAGGGCGGAGCTTCACTCGATATAAATCATCTGTTCCACGAGTACCATTTTATTTTAGTTTTCTCTTTCGAAAATTGATTATTATGTTTCGCTTTTCCGCACTACTTCGCCGTGTAGTGACGACAAAGGAGCAGTTTTCCCTCTCTCAGCTCTCGAATGGCCTTCGCGTCATCACCTGCGACGATCAGAGCGGCGTGATGGGGATGGGGCTCTTCATGCTCAACGGAGCGAAGTTTGAGGACGAAGACTCCACGGGAGCGGCGGCAGTGCTCGAGTCCATGCCGCTGCGGGGTGGCATGCACGCGGAAGTGAGTGAGACCCTGGGCATGCTGGGGAACGCGGCCCGCGTCATCAATAACAAGGAAGCCCTCGCTGTGCTGCTGATGGTGCCAGGATACCATTGCAGGGAGGGATTGGAGCTGCTGAATGTCATGGCCCTGCATCCGACTCAGGACGCAGACGAGTTTGTTCTCGCCAAGCAACGCGCACTCGAGCGCTCCAGCATGGCCACGAGGGACGGAATGAGTATGTGCCTGGAGATGCTACATGAGGCGGGATGGAACGGCAAAGGCTTGGGAAATCCACTTAATCCCTCTCCGCAGCATTTAGAGAAGCTCACACTGGAGCGTTTCACCGAATTTTACAGAAAACACACGATCCCAGAGCGCTGTGTTGTCGCCGCAACTGGGGTGATGGACCACGAGTCCTTTGTAGAGGAGGTGGAGAAAACACTGGTATTTGACTTTGTGCAGCCTCACTCCGGTGCCTCCTGCTATTCGGCCTCCAGCAGTGTGTCAGAGCTCAGCAGTACAGCGACTCAAGGGCTCTCTTCCACTTCGAGTTTCTCCGAGAAGCCCTTACTGGGTCTGGTACCTTCTGCACCATACACCGGCGGTGTGCGGTTGATGGAAAACACCGCGGCCCCAGAGAGCATGAACAAGTTTGAAGAGAAAAATCTCAGCCACATGGCACTCTTCTTTAAAGGCATTCCGCTCTCACACCCGGACTACTACACCGTTTCCGTCATGCAAACCCTACTCGGTGGTGGAACCTCCTTCAGTTCTGGTGGCCCTGGAAAGGGAATGCACACAAAGATCTATCGTGAGGTCCTCACCCGTGAACCGACTGTGCACGGACTGGAGTGCATCACCGCATGGTACAGTGATGGTGGCTTAATAGGTCTCTACGGCTCTACAGAGCACGAGCACGTGGACCGCATGCTGCAGGTCATGCTGCACCAGTGCTTGACCATTCCGGAGCGTATTTCAGAGCACCACCTGAACATGGCGAAGAATCAAATGTGCTCGCAGCTGATTCTTCTGGGAGAGACGCGAGAGCAGCTGCTGAGCGACATGGGCCTCAATCTTCTGGTGCATAACTACGTCATCACGCCGGAAGAAACGGGATCTGGCGCCAAGAAAGTCACCATGGAAGACATTTGTCGTGTGAGTCGGGAGATCGTGCAGTCTCCCCCCTCCTTCGCGGTATACGGCTGTACCTCCTCCATGCCCAGCTTCACCGAGTTGCAGGCTCTCCTGAAAGTTAAGCAGTGAAGCGAAGTAGGATAGAGACAGTGGAGTCGGAGTGTGGCTGCGGAGTATGTAGACCTGACTTCCTCCCCCCTTCTTTTGAGAGGAGTGTAAAAGGTGGACTTTGCAAGGGAACTGTGCTGGGAGAGTGATGGCAGAGAAAAGAAGACGTTAAAACGTACGTTTATATACCAGTGGTACTCCCCTGGGCATTATTTACAATTAAAAAGTATCACAACGATTATCATCTTAACGATATAACAGCAGCACCAAAAAATAATAATATAATATTGGTCGACATGGTCCTGCAATATCTTCTAAATCGCTTTTTCTTAGCAGACCGTTGGGAGAGGATGCGATCATGTCTCAGTCTGTTCGTTAGGCTCCTTGTTCTCTCTGCTTTAATTTTTGATGACTCGAAACGTTTTCTTACTACAGCATCATATCAGAAACGTCCCCAACCAGGTTTAGGGGAAACGACCAGACCCCTAAAACCAAACTTACTCCTCAATATAAAGGCTCAGGCACAATCAATATACATCTTTTACAATCAAAATCTAAGTCAATTATATTTTTTTTTGTCGTTGTAACGTAAATATTTTATTTTTTCCTATATATTTCTAAAATTATCTTGCTTCTCCTTAGCTACTCACTTTGTCCACTTTTTCCAGGGCTTCTGTCTTTCCTCTCTATACAGACACTACTTAGCCGTAAACGCCAGTTGACCGATCGGATATAAGCTGGAATTTTATTTTTATCTGCGAAAAACTTCTCTTTTTCTCGCAAAAGAAACACATCTCCAACCTAGAGGATTTGTTGTTTTCTAAATATACATATCATTGTGGTGGTGGTGGCTTCACTCGTCGGACATCGACACCTATGACAGTACCTCTGCTTTGGCTCCTCCCGTTTGCTCTTCTCCCTTCGGTTCTATTGTGGCGCTTCGTGGGCGGACCACGTGGCTTCGCAGCGCTGTGGAGGAGCATGGACGATACACCACCGAAGAACCAGTCGAATGCAGCGCCGTCCCTGGAGGGTGCCGGCCCCTCCACCGCGACCGAAACAAGAGCACTCCCATCGCACCACTCAGTGGAGGGGGAGGCAGTGCTTCGTTTCTATGCCTCGATCGCGTCCAGAGCTCTAACGCATATGGCCACGGAAGCCGATTTCTTTCTCGACAACATGAGGGAAAAGACCGAAGCCGTGGAGCAGCTCTTGTGCGCCACCGTGCTGGCATGGAAAGCGGAGCAGCGCCATCGTTTAGACGAGGAAAAGGCAGAACTGCAGAAGGCAAAAAGGAACTGCCTCAATAACTCGCCGCAGTATCAGCGTGTGAGGGAGGCTCAAGAGGGGCTGATGTGGCTCATCTCCCATGAAGATACTCCAGATCCCTCTGCCGTTCAGTTCTGCGTCCGCAACGGCGCAGATGTCAGCGCTCCAGTTGATCTCTCACAGCTTCCCGTGTTTCATCATTTCGTGCTGACGGGCCACGTGGAGTGCTTCAAGGCCTGCCTCCTCACCACTGCCCCTCTCGACTTTACGCAGTCGGACGACAATGGCTGCACGGTATTGCATGAGGCGGTTCGGTCCCAACCGCTCCACACGGCAGAGTCGATCTGGAGGGCTCTCGTGGATCGACTGCAGACGCACCCGGAGGAGGATAAGGTGGATTGGGAGCAGCAAGACAATGGAGGGCGAGATGTGTTTACCTGGGCAGCCCATTGCCAGCGTCTCTCAGTGATCTGGCCGCTGGTCTGTGACTTGGAATTCTTTAAGAATCGAACAGAGCCGATTCCCTTGTATCTGACGGTGACGAAGGACGACTGGGAGAAGCTGGGTGAAGAGAACCAGAAGCGCTTCTGGACTCAGTCCGTGTCGAATCCCCTTTAATGCTTCATTTCTGGAATGAAGACTTACGCATTGATGGTGTTCACTTTCAGGGTTCAAAATGATACTTTTTTTTTCGTATTTGACTTAAGAATTCGGGGGGAAGAAGACAGTGTGAGAGAGATGATTTTAGAGAATAAAATCGTGAAAAATATGTGCTAAGGATTGTGTTGGCCACCTGTACTGCGTTGTAGGTATTGTTTTAGGCTACTTTTATCTGCCTGTTGATTTTCTTGTGTTGTAGATAATTAAGAGTAAGTAAGCCTCCTTTCAGTATATTGCAGCAGCTATTAAATCAAGAGAAAACGGTGATACAAAACAGTTTAGTGCTGTAGGACAACCATCCATCATATATCGGAATCGTATGTGAGGATGAATCCTAGCTTTTATTTTGTATTTTCAGAAATTATTTCTTAAAAAAATGTATTCTTCTCTAATTTTGGTTTCTTACTTTGATGTTAAAATAACTTTGCATATCTAACCATATTTTATCCACTTGTTTCTTTACTTTCAGATATAAAGAAAGAGTAAACGTGAACCGGTGCAACAAGCCAACCTCATACATGGGCACATACCTTATGATCTTGACATTGGTGGCAGCGACAGCACTGTTACTGATCGTCCTATGGCGATATATCCTCGGAGCTGGTGGGCCACGCCGCACGTCGATGCTCTTGATGGGGCTACCCAACAGCGGTAAAACGTGCCTGTTTGCCAAGCTCTCCAGCGGGGACGAAGTCCAGACGTGCACCAGCATGGAAATCAACGAGGCCCATGTGCGGGTAAAGGAGGCGGAGGTGTGTGTATTGGATCACCCCGGACATCGCCGCCTGTACCCCAGTCTCCGTCAGTGCCTGCTTCGTGCCTTAAGGGTTGTGGTGGTGGTGGACAGCGTGAGCATTCATGATGATCGTCACGAGGGTGCTGCCGCCGTGGCAGAGCTGCTGCACAGCTTCCTCCAAACACCCGAGTTTTATGGGGTGAAGAAGATCCTCATTGCTTGCACCAAGCGAGACGAAGTCACTAGCTACTCGTCAAAGGCAGTCAAGAAACTCCTAGAAGCAGCGATGGTCACCTGCATCCAATCCCGCCGCGGTGAACTGTCGCATGTCGACGAGGTACTCGACTCCAATGGTGCCGTAGTGGGCAAGCGCCAGGCCGTGGGCGGGTCGTCAGGCAGTGGACGCCACTACGTACTGGAGCTTGGGGATCACGACGAATTTCGCTTTGAAGAGCACATGCCGATACCTGTGGAGTTTGCAGATGTCAGTAGCTTTCCGGAGACCATGCCCAGCGGTTTTAGTACTGAGCCGGTGCGGCAGTTCTTCGCCTCTCCACCCAAATGAAGCTGGAGCACGTAAAAATAATATGCCCCGCTTCGTGCTACAGGTTATAAATAAGAGGGGTAAATTATTATGTCTGCCTACTGAGGACAAACAGACGCGGGAGCGTTACGGAAATGTGTTTCTCATATTTTTCTGCTCTACTTCGTTCGAAGTATACACAGCAGCAACAACAAAGGCTGGTATGTCGGTACTTCCCTCATTATATGGAGCTAGCCTTCACAACATAATTGACTCTGTACAGGAAGCATTGACATTTTTTTTTAAAAAATTATTTCCTTTTGCTTTTTTCGCTGCTACACAATATCGTTTTTCTTGGAATAGCTAATTATTGCTTCGGGACTGCAATGGTATTTCTTTTACTGTTTATTTCTTTCTCTCTCTTTCTCGCTTGTGTTATTATTCTTCCTCTTCGGTTTAGTGAAAAAACATTGGTGAGCGGCATTAATAGAACGTTTTCTACGAGAAACTTAAATTTGTCCCTGTAGAAGTTTCGGACTTCTTCATTGATTGCCGTGATGCCACCCCGCCCTAATCTCAAAGGCAGTGTGATGGGGGGCCGCAACACGGGAAAGAAGCCCACTCGTGAGGACGCCCGCTCCCGGCTCAACGAGCACCGCAGCGATATCGAGTCTGCCATACATGTGCTCGACAACGGTGTCAACCGTACCCCTGTCCCCCTCCAGCAACGCCACCATCGCGCTTCTGGTGGTGGGGGACTGACGAACCGCTCGGGGATAAAGGGGGAGGAGATGACCAGCTCCCTGTTTCAGTCCTCCATGATGAACAGCTTCAGTGAGAGCAAGACGGGCTCTCGGCCGGGAATGTCTACGTCGTCGCGCCGCAACAGCTCTAGCATGACGAGCATGACCAGCACCTCCATAGCGGCAGTAGACTCCACGGCCAACTCGTATCCTGGGAGCTCTCACACCGGTGATGCAGGGTCGAGCCGGGACGGTGTCATTCATCAGCGCTTGCTGGACCAGACCAATGTAGAGAAGCTGAAACCCCTCTCCGATATAGAATACCGTCAGTGGCTGCGCTCCAAGACGACGGTGACGCTGAAGGAGACACCAACCCTCTTTCTCTTCTCTCACCAGGATGAGAGCGTTTCTAGCGAGAACCCCCAGGAGGTCGAAGCGGTGACGGCACGCCACGAGGTCCTGGAGAGGCTGCAGGAGATGCACCGCCTGGATGAGGGTACCAAGTTCCAGAGCAAGGGCACTATCACCTTCATCCCGCCGAAGAAGTCTATCCACAGCGAAGTCCACCCCCCTGTGAAGGTCAACGCGGACCCGCTGCAGGTCACCACGTGGATGCTGAAGGATGAATTTGCCCCGTTGCTGGAGGGGGAAGACGACTACGACGATGGCAGCGATGACGATGACGAGGAGGAGGCGGAGCTGGACGAGGATCTCGGCGATGAAAGCACTGCGGAGCGCACGCCCTCCCTCCAGGACGATCAGCTGGGCCAAAGCGGGCTCGCGGAGGACCGGGTGAGCAAACGCTGGATCTTTTCTGAAAGTCTCATGGCGAACCTGCGCATCATGGAGCGAGCTGTCGTGCAGAACTACATGGAGCACCTCCAGCTGCAGTACCGCGGCATCTCGATGGATCCGAGCTGCTTCCGCCACGCCGTGGAGTCCGCTGCGCCGCCCGAGCCCGTGAAGCCGCCCACCCCAGAGCGGGACGCGACCTCGCTCTGGCCGGCTGGAGATCTGAACGAGACCCCCAAAGTCCTCGAAGATGGGGCCGCCACTGCACCACCGCCGCCCGCTCAGGAGAACACCCGCGACCTCCCCGATGTGGAGATGTCACCGGATATTCAGCTCTTGTGGCGGTACCACTGCCCCGAGACGAAGGACCGGAAGGTGACGTGCATGACGTGGAACCGAAAGGTGACGGACATCCTCGCCGTGGGCTACAGCGCGAAGTCTTCCAACCGTCCTCTGGCGGAACTGACGGAGGAGGAGAGCGACCGCCGCGGTCTCGTCTGCTGCTGGTCCCTCAAAAACCCGCTCGCACCGGAGCTCGCGCTCTCCCTCAACGCCGAGGCGAGTGTTTCCTCCGTTGCCTTCTCCTTCGAGCACCCTAGTCTTCTAGCCGTGGGCAATACGGACGGCGGTATCGTGGTGTACGACATTCAGACGGACCTGGCGGGCCCTAGCATTTGCCCCGCTGGTACAGCCGGGCAGCACACCGGCGCGGTGTGGGACCTCAAGTGGGTGGCTCGAGGGAAGGAAAGGGGGGAGTTTCTCATGTCCGTTTCCGCCGATGGCCGCGTGGTACAGTGGGCGGTGGGTAAGTCCATTGAGAAGGTGGCCCCTGACTTGATGCACCTCACCCGTCAACCGGGCCAACAAACAGAGAGCATCTTTGTGGAGGGAGTCGCGCAGAAGGACGAGGCAGCGGGCAAGCGCCGTCGCCAGAACAAGGAAGCCGTCCTCTCCCGCCAGTGCGGTGGCATGTGCTTTGATATTTGCCCCACCGACAGCGCCATTTACGTGGTCGGTACGGAAGACGGTTCCGTCTACCAGTGCAATAAGAGTCAAACAGAGAACTACGATCTGGATTACCTGCCGCACGCGGAGCTAGTGTACCGTGTCCGCTGGTCCCCGTATAGCACGAGGTTTTTTCTCACCTGCTCTGCCGATTGGACAACCCGTCTGTACCGCATGGATCAAGCCAAGCCCGTGATTCGTTTCGATAGCCCAAATCAGGATGCGGTGCAGGATGTCGCCTGGTCCTTTACCAATGCCCTTACCTTTGCCACGGTGACAGCGCAGGGTAACGTGGAGCTGTGGTCCATCATGGATACCATCTACCCTCGATGGACTATCCAGTACCGAGATCACCGCCGGCTTAATTGCGTGCTCTTTGCCGAACAGGAAACTCCTGTGGTGATCGTGGGCGATGAGGAGGGCGATGTGTGTGTGTTTGTGCTCTCTGGACACGCCTTCACCCGGCAGGAGCTTTCGGATGATGAGCAGGAACAGTGGCTCGAGGAGGCCATCAAGAAGCAGCAGTCTTAGAACAGAGAACAGTAGGTGTTGCTATAAAACAGTGCGTTGAGATGATGGCACCACTCCCGCTCTTATTCTCGTTATTTAGGAATTATGAGAGTTCGTGAAGCGGTGGAGGAGCAACCGCAGAAAAAGAAAGAAAAAAATCAAATAACAGCTTATTTCTATGTATAACAATTGAAGATTTTAAAATATCAACTACCATATTGTGAAGAGAGGAGAGAGAGAGAGGTTAAGCAAGAAGAAGAAGAAACACTCAAGGAACTCAAATAGAACAAGTGCTTCTAGAGGTAGAAACGAAGAGGGGGTGTGGTGGGGGGGCAGAATAGAGACTGGAGTGGCACTAGGTACATCGAGTGTAACGGCGTAGTGCCATCATAGACTGGCTTTACAGCGTTTCGCTTTCTTCATGGGCAGTGTCTGAATTCTCACCGCTCTTTCGGTGTGTGGAGTGCATAAGCTTACACGGTCTTCCATGAAGGAGCCGAAGAATTCCGTTTTTTATGTATTGCCGGTACTAAAATCGTTTCTTGACGAAACGAAAATGCAAATTAATTTCTTTGATGCACTACCCACCAGATATCACGTCTGTCCTAATTCTGTACGTAGGAGAGTAAAGTGCTGCGCTTCTGTTGCACTCCACGCGATTCCTATAGTAATGTGTCAAACACACCAAAAAAAAGTAATGTTGCTTCACCAATTACATGGCGCTTTCCACCTTTCTTTATGAATGTGACTGCATCGTAAACTGAGGACTGTTCTTTCGCTCTCCTGATATCCTTTTTTTTTGTCTCTGTTGTGGATATCTCTGCAAACCATATTAGTATTGTGGAGGAGATATTGTTATTATTTCTTGATACTCTTCGACTAAAAACACATAGAAGCAAAAGAAAGAAAGGAAAAAGGCGTTTTCACTGCATTTAGGCTTCATTCACTTTTCCAATAGAAGAAAGCTATCCTTTTGGTGTACTGCTTTTAGCTGTGTTTTTTTCCTAAAGGAATATTATCTGCATACAAGAGAAGTTTTATTTGTTTGTTTGTGAAGCATTTTTCAAGTCTGCTTTCAATATTAGATTGCTTCCCCTTCAATCTCCAAAACTCCATTAAAGAAAAACCTGACGCTGCGGCGGTCGTGTGCCTCGTTTCCGCCTATATTATATAATTCTCGTAGAGTTCTGTTGTACCGAACAACACCTCTCTAACAGACACACACACTCTATACTACGTATTTCTCATCGTAGCTTTCTCTTCCACTTCATATACACCCTTCAGGATAGCTCATGTCGGACACCGAGGAACAACCAGCCGCAGAAGTCCCGGTGGAGGACGTTGAAGAGGTGGTCCCCGTCCCAGAAGCAGTAGAATTCGAAACAGCTCCAGAGGAGCGCGCCGATCAGGACGAGACTGCTGAGCAGGAAGAAGAGACTGTGGAGCAGGAGACCTCGCCAGCAGCTGAGGAAGAAATCGCAGGAGTAGAGGCTCCAGAAGACCACCAGGCGGAAGGCCCTGCGACGGAGCCGAGCTCGTCCTTGTCCAAGGTCTCCGTGGAAGGGGGCGGCAAGCATTCAATGGCCTCCCAGGAGGCAGTGATCGACATTCTTAACACCCCGACCTTCTCAGTGCCGTCGCTCTCCTCGAGTGTGCCAGTGAAGCAGACACACAGGGCGGCACCCGCCCTGCAGCCGCTCGCTGAGCACCATCCGAAAGCCAGCAAGGACGTCCCCCCTCCGCCGAAAGTGGTGGAGAAGCGAAGGGGGAGTGGTGTGGCGGGACTGGGCTCTGCGAACCACAGCACAGGGTCGCGTGGCGGGAGCGCGAGTGGGGGGCGGGACGCGATTCGCCGCTCGGTCGACATGGTGAAGGACGGGAAGGGCGGCATGGCGACTGGAACGACATTCAACGCGGCGCTGGCGACCCCGTTGGAGGAGTATACCCGGTTTCGCCGGCATTACAAGGTCGCTCCGTCGTACAGAGGGCCCATCTATGTGGCGGAGGACATCATGGTGCCGTGCGTTGCATGCGGCGGCCCGCTGGACCCGATTCAGCGTGTGCCAGTGGGAAAGCTGTTTTTCCACCGGTACTGCGTGGAATGCTTTCTGTGTGGGCTGAAGAGTCTGACGGAGCCCTACTTCCAAGTCGGCGACCGGGCGGTGTGCAGTAACTGCGCTGAGCGGGGCAACGCCCGCTGCGTACCGAAGGAGGAGGCAAAGTCTCGTCGAATGGTCCTCGGTGCGATTCGCGGCAACGCCTACGACGCCTTTCGCCATGCGGACCTCCGCCGGCGAGAGCGAATGAGCGGGACGGTGCTCAACCGCCCCACCATTCCAGGTGTGTCGGCCCCTTCGCTCTCCGTCGGGTTGCTGCACAACCGCCGGAACACGACTCGCCGCACGTTCGAGTTGGTGCAGCGTCAGCAGCACTACACCCAAAATGACTGCAATATTTTGTTCACGCCGATCGAAGACACGCCGGAGCCGGTAAAGCCGACAAAGCGCGTGACGGAGAAGAAAGAGTTGCCTCGGCTCAAGTAACGCGGATGCGGGGGTGAATAGTCCAATAGACCTTTCCTCGCGTGACTCTCCCCATAAAGACTAAAGAGGACGGTAGCAGGAAACAAGTGAGAGAGGGAGAGAGAGCATTATTTAGAAGAATAGAATGAAACAATAACAACACACACACACGGAAAAAGTTGCTATTCTTATAATTATGGTCATTCAGTGTTTCCTTTTTTTATTATTATTATCTCATTTGGAGAGAAAGTGAAGAAGAGCACAAGAGAAATAAAAAAGGAGAGGGACAGAGCACGAAGAAATTCTCGGGCTATTACTATCCGTCTGAATAGAAACGCGGACAAATGTTTATGTAAAAACTATCTGAGGACGAACTGACGCAGCTGGACATGAAGTGGTGTGTGGAAGAGTACATCTAACTAGGGTAGTGAATAACAATCCATCGCACACTTTAGAAAAACAGAAACTCAAGAACAACAACAAAAAAAAAGCAAAACAATAAAGCATTGTCATTGGATCTATGTTTTCACCGTAAACATAAAAAAATATTACTATTACGATTTTTTATGTTGTTATTTCATTGACTGTTTCTTCCATGATATTCTTTCGTGCTTTTTTTAAATATATATATGCAGAATATTACCACTTTTTAAGAACAGATCAATTCCTTGTGTACTTTGTCTTCTTAGGCGTCATCTCTGGTTGAAGCTTGTGAGTAAAACGCACAAAAAAAAAAACGACATCCATGGTTATGCAGGCGGAATAGCTTACTTTTACTGGGCGGACCACACAGCACTTCTCTCCCGTACAAGGAAAGACAGGATCATTAGCATCGCTATTGACAGCGGAACGACAAATCTCGGAAGTCGTGAAATCTCCTTCAGAAGTGATTCTTGAATATTGTTGACGAAACCATGAAGACTGGACCAGACACAGAACTCTCTGACAGCGATCGCTACGACCGCCAGCTCCGCTTGTGGGGAGCGGTGGGACAGCGTGCGCTGCTGCACAGTCACGTGATCGCACTTGGCTGTTCGGTCACGGTTGTGGAAACGGCTAAAAATCTGCTTCTCAGTGGTATTGGCAGGATCACGCTGATAGACGATGAGCGAGTCGTCGAGCCGGAGGACTTGGCGCACCACTTTTTTCTCTCCACAGACAGTGTGGGGAAGCCTCTCGGAAGTGCACTTGCCACACATCTTTCGTCGTTAAACCCTCATTCGACTGTGCATAGCAGGCATTTGAGGCTGGAGCAGTGGATTTCACAGTGGCATCAGCACGTGTGCTCGACGGTGCAGAGCGTGCGGCAGCATTATTCCGAGGGGCCCAGTGGTGTCAATGATTTGGATCCTTTCACACCAGACCCCCCTGAGGAACGGTCTTTACTGCCGTCCCTCCTTCTCGTTAGCCAGCAATACCCGGACTGGTCACCGCTATCCCAACTCTCCGTTACTGCGACGATACTGGATGTCCCCTGCGTGTACGTCGAAGCACACGGCCTGGTGGGTGGATGGGTAGAAGTGCATCATCCCCCACCAGGGTGGCTGCCCGTCTCCACGCACCTGGATCCTTCCGTACAAGTGAAGGATTTGAGACCATTTGCGCCATTTACAGCGCTACAGCGGTGGTTCGAGCAGCATGCCCCCTGCCATTCCTCTCGGAAAGGAGAGGCAGCAAGCGGGTCGGCGGCTCTCGTTCCTCACCCTCCGTATCTACTGATCCTATGGGCTGCTTATCGCCGGTGGACAAGGAGGGCGGTGCGGCGGGTCACCGATCGTCTTCCTGCTGATACGTTGCCAGAGTCAGCGCAGAAGGAGAAGAGAGAAGAAGAATCACTGGAGAAGGCGGAGACAGCGATGTGCACACCCCGGCTTTCTACGAGTGCGTATCGGGAGCTACAAGACGAAATTTGGAGGATGTTTGCTGAGCAGCAAGACACTACGCCTATCCCCCCCACTGAGTCGTGGCTCACACTAGAAAGTGTGACGGACGCCATTGCAAAATGCACCCCTGCATTGAATCGAGCCTCCCCATTACCACTTCCTGCTGGACTTGCGGCTTTGTTTGAACACTCCTACTGTAAGGAACCCTTTCGTGCACTTCTCGATGCTGGTGTGGATTCGTCACCCAAAAAAGAGGATAAGAACAGTTTGGAGCAGTATTTGTCCGATCTGGACGTCGTTCTGATGCCTAAATGTGAATGGCTAGAGCGCCATTTTCTGAGGGAGTCCGAGGTGTGTCAAAGGCAAGGACCGGAAAGAGAAATCGGCCAAGCGCAGCTCGCCCTGGTACCGTTTCAGCACGTGCTTCTCTCCTGGTACATAGTGCATGGTGTCCGGTGCTTTGTTTATCACCGCGAGAGCGAAACAGCATCACCTACCTCCTCTCCACCTCCCACGCCACGCGAATCACTCGTCCAAGGATGTTTACCCTTCAATGGCTTCTTCCCTGATGTGCACACGACCACCACTTGGTACACTGAGCTACGAGAGATATACGCAAAGAAGCATGAAGAGGATGTGACATGGGTGGTGGAGAGGGCGTTACAAGCCCTACAGTCGGACCTTTACCAGTACGAGGTGTTCTGCCGCTCTGCTCAACAACACTTTGCCTCCGACACACCTGTCAAAGGCGATGGCCTGTCCTCCCCTGAACCGAGGGTCATTCCGTGCGGTGAAGACGGCCTCTTTTGCTTCGGGTTTTTCACTTCCCATTTCGGTGCCGTACGGAGAAAACCCGTGGTCTCTCCCCTCAACAGCAGCTCCTCCGCAACCGGCTCCCTCCCCACGCCATCGCTCTGGAACACGGTTCATCAGATGGCAAAAGAGATGATCGGTAGTATTTGGTCCCTTGAGCTAACGCCCTTCACATGCAGTCATCATGCGCTTCTCCTCACGGAAAGACAGGTGCAGCAGAACTTCACTTCATTTCGGAAGGGAAACCAGAAGCCTGGCAGTGCTCTTCCGTCATTGAGTGAAGCTCCAGCTGACCTTAGTACTTTCCCTGTGCCGAGCCTTGAGGAAGAGATGCGAGGCGATCAGCGGGTCAATGAACGGTGGCAGAAGGTGTTTGCGGATCGACTGCGGGCTTTGCATTCCACGTCTCTAGAAGCCTGGAATCCTGACGACAGGGAGGGCTGCACAGGGGCTCCGCAGCGCTACAATTCATCTGCTGTCTCTCACGATGCCCTTTTCGCAGCAATGATACTCTACTACCGAGAGATACATTCCCGTGCTCACCGTCTTCAAAGAGAAGGAGAGAGCACACGTCGTGAGTCTCCTACGGCGCGTAGCTTCCCTCCGCTATCGCATCTTTTTCAGGATTGGCAGAAATGGGATTGCTGGCCGCCGAGTGTGCTAACACAGAAGTCTTTGGTGGTGCAGGCACATCGGCTGCAGGAAGAGTTAGCTCGCCAGTGGGGTGTGGAAGTTCCTTGCGTTTCCGCTGCGCTGGGTGGGATGGCTGCCCAGGAGGTGGTGAAGCTGCTGCAGCACAGGCATTCCCTCGCATCCGTCCCTCTTTTCTACAGCGGTTATTCGAACACAGTACGCATCTGGAGTGCTAACGAAAGGGTACACCGTGCTGGGTGATTTTTATTCGAAAGATACATTTAGTGCCCCTTCGCTGCTCTTGATCCGCAACAGACCATAATTTACAACACAAAAACTATCCACTTCGTTGTGAGTCTTCTAACTTTAGAGATACACTGCTATAATATGGAATGGTGCATGTTTTATTGTTCTTGCCGTGCATTTGCTTATTTTGTTTCTTTCTTTTTAATATGGTATTTTTATTAATTTTTTTTGATAGTTGACTTCGATTTTTAGTCTTCTTTTTTTTTTTCTCTCCCTAGCCTCTTTTCTTTAGATTCGTCATAGTTTCTCCAGCAATGAATCACTCCACGCGTCGAAACTTTGGTAGGTTGCAGAAGAGGTCCGCTGTCTTTCACCGCTGGAGCAAAGAACCCGACTCAGTTTCTATTGAAGAGCTCCAGATGAACGCCGACGACTTTTTAATTTTTTTGTTTGATCATGCGGCCCAGCCTTTTACGAAGCTCTTGCTGCATCGCGTGGTACAAGCCGCGAAAAGCAACTCCGTGAGCTACACCAAACTTCTGACGACTTTGATGCGGAGATGCAAGACATTAACGAAAGTGTCTCTTGCGTCTGACTTGTCAAAGCTGTTTTTCGAGTGTCTTTCCTGGATGCCAGATCTGGACTCTCTCGTTCTGAGCGAGGTGTACGACTTCGCGTGCATGATAGAAGATGAGAAACTCAAACTCAAAGCGGCGGACAAGCTGCTTCTCTGTTCACAGCTGCTGGACCCCCTCCAAAGAAACGCCGCACCGCACCAAGAGGTTTCGTACGACGATGTCGCTGATCTAAGTATCCCGAGTTCTAGAGCGGCGTATCTCAACGAGTCGGATTTCATCGGCTCGTACGAAAAAAAGTTAAAACGCCTGCACGCTATTCGAGCGCGAATGAAGATTCCGTCCAGAGATTGTGCGGCGCATTTGAGGGTGACTTTTGACCTTATGCGTGCAGACGCGTTAGGACGCGTGGTCGAGAGCGTGAAATTGTTTCAAGACGCGATGCAGACACTTCTAGACAGAATGAATGGCGCTCGCTGGCACATTCAAGATCACCAAGTGTGGTCAGAAGTGGACATGGTGCAGCACGAGCAAGAGAAGGCGACGCCAATGGCCTTCTACGATGTCCGCATCTTAGCCCCATTGATGAGTGCACGCGATGGACCACTCTACGCGTTTGAGGTCCCACAACATAACTTTTTCAGGGAACAAAGCTTTATGCAGGGCAATTTGGTCGTGTTCAGTGCCCACTACTTTGAGCTCCACACCCCGATATACAGTGGAATAATTGTTTCCGTACCGGGAGAAACGCAGAGCGCCGGGGTGTTTGGCGTTCGGCTTTTATCGACGTGCTTTCCTCTGAAACTTCCCTTTAGAGAACTTAACGGTCATCAGCGGAAGCTCTCCTTTGAAGATCACTTCCGCCTCTCACCAAAGTGGACCTTTATCGAGTCCCCCGCGTTTTACAAGCCGTACCTATCTGCCATGACCAACCTTCGGGCGTGGATGAAAAAGGTGAAAAACGGTGGAGAGATTCCAATGCAGAACGCATTGCTGTCTGGAGAAACAGAGGAATGGCCTGCGTATGTGCAAAGCAACCCCATCTTTAATGTCAAGGACTCCGTGGAACTGATGGAGGGTCCGGATCAAAAGAGGAACATTGACGTGTCCAATCTGAAAGCTTGGACGTCCCGCTGCCAAAAATGGTCCCTTGCGAAAGAGGAAGAGTTGAATGGCCGAACTAAATCTTGCCACGCACTCGATGAAACTCAACTTGCCTCGTTACATCATATTTTCACTAATAAGGTTGCTGTCGTTGAAGGAGTGCCGGGCACGGGTAAGACATTCGACGCGATGAAATTTGTTCAGCTTCTTCTTACCAACAGACAGCTTCCTGGGCCAATCATTTGCATGTCTTTCACAAACCATACCGTCACCAGTTTTCTGAACGGCATTACGCGAATGATGACAAATCCTATTCTTTCCAGTAAAAACACCGCACTTTTGGGTCACCGACGTATAGACCCGCTTCTAGCGGAGAAGTTCGAGTTCAATGGCGCACGCCCGCCTTACTCTGCGAGGAAGCTGGAAGTGCCTCTAACCCCAGAATTAGTGGGAGAACTTCCCTCAAGTTTTGTTCAACGGCAAACGGTCTCCGCCTTTGCAGAGGAGCTACGGGAGAGGATCACCCCTCACGTGCAGCGCTGGGTGAGGGTGGCTCTGGCACTGCCCAGGAACGCGAAGGAGCACTGGAAATCAGTCGAGGGAAATATCAACTGGATCCGCTCTCAGGAGCCGCTGACGCGACTGGTGTACCACCACTGGGGGGCTACACTCGAGGACGGTGACGTTCTCAGCAAATTGAACGATGCGGTGGGCGTGTGGCTCGAAGATACGAGTAGCGCAGTGAAGGAATTGGGGTCGAAACTGCAGTCCAAGGTTCGGCGGCTATCAGAGATGTGTACCGAGACGTGGAGAAAGCCGGAAACGTATTGGATTACCTTGTGGAAAGCTCAGGTAGCCGAGGAGAGTTTAACTGGCCTTCGTGCGTTTGAGTTGTGGGCGCATCCAAAGCTCCCGGAGGTGAAGAACGCGAATGACGGCTGGGATTTTGTTTCGGTGTGGCTTCCGCCGGAGCTGACGGCGTGTTTCCTGCAGCCTGATGGGGAAGCGCGACAGAAAGGCCCACGAGAAATGCAGCCGACAAATGCCGCGCTGCTTCAGACTCTATTTCATCTATCTCAACCGGAGAACATGGCGGAGTATCAAGACGCCAAGAGCACCTTCGATGAGGACCGCCTGAAGGACATCACAGAGTATATCAATAGAGCCATACCGTTTTATGCCGTGAACCCCTCGGCTGTGCTGCTAGAGGACCGGGAGCTCCTGCATGCGGCGCTCCAGTTTGTCCATGGCCAGCGCCGTCTCTCCAAACAGGTCGAAACAGTGAACAACTGGTATGCTATCAATACCATAAAACAAACTCATCAAAGTTTGGTGAGAAGGAATGGACAGACACTTCATAAAATGAAGCTGATTGTGGGCACAACGGACAGCATCATGTCCCATGCGGACGTTTTGGCCTACGCACATCCCAGTGTACTCATCGTGGAGGAGGCGGCTATGGTACTCGAGAGCCACGTCATCGCCGCGCTGCAGAACTCCCTCCAGCATGTGGTTCTCATTGGGGATCACAAGCAGCTGCGGCCCCGAGTAATGGAACGCACTCTGGCGTTGGAGAAGGGCCTGGAGGTTTCGCTGCTGGAGCGCCTGTACCTCTCTCGAGCGCCGTCGGTCACCCTTACGCAGCAGCGGCGGAGTCACCACTCCCTGGCCTCACTGCTGGATCGCAACTACCCGGACGTTCGAATTGAGAATCACCCTTACACGGCACACCGCAAAGTTCTGCCGCTGGCTTCTAAAGGCGGGCAGGGCAATCGGCTGTACTGGATGCGGTACGAGCCCGACGAGAACGAGCGTCAAGAGCAGGTCGACCCGGAGACCCTCAGCAAGTACAATATCTTTGAGTGTAAAGCCGCTCTAGCGCTCGCGATATACGTTCGCCAATGCTACCCTCTGTATAAAGTGGTGGTGCTGACGCCCTACGCGGCGCAACAGCAGCAGGAAAGACAGCTAATGGCGGAATGCCCGGAGCTCTTCAACATCGATCCATTGTTCAGCGACTCTCTCTTACAATGCCGCACGATCGACAACTACCAAGGTGAGGAGGCGGACATTGTGATCCTGTCGCTGACGCGGACAAAGCACAGCGGCTTTCTGGCGGACGCACACCGCTTGTGTGTGGCACTGAGCCGTGCTCGTATGGCGCTTTATGTGGTAGGGTGCACCAAAACGGTGCTAGAGTGTGCAAGAGTCTCCCCCATCATGCATGAGTTTGCCAGGAGAGCGCTTTTATCCGAGAGCTGCGGCGATGGCTTCCCGGGATGGTGTTCCACCCATCGACATCAGTTCACCTTCGCCGACACGGACCAGTTACAGCTTCGTAGGTGCCGTGAAGAGTGTGGCAAGCGGCTTCCGTGTGGGGAGCACAATTGCGCCGAGAAATGCCACGCGAGCTCGGAATGGAAAGAGTGTCCGTGTGCGGATCTTCCACGCTCCCACCAATGCTCCAAGTGTGGCAAAGTGAACTTCAGCAGATGTGACAAGTCCGCTGATTGCCCTCAGTTCCCGAGGAAGCTATCCTGTGACCACATCGTCTTCTCCTGCCTCACGACGAGCAAATCTGCTCTTGTGTGCCCGGTGTGCTCTTAGCAACCGGAAAGCAGTTTGCTACTGTTTCATTCATGATTCATTTATTCTGATTATTCTGATTTTTCTTTTTACAGATATACGTTTTTGTTTTTCGTCTTTGCTTTGAAATTCGAGCCCTACATCTGAGCCCTACCAGCCATAAACGGAGAAAAAGATGGAATATATAACGCACACTTCTATTCAGACAACTGGAATACTATTATAGTGTGTTTCATTTAAAGCATAATGAAAAAGCACTTCAGAAACCTCGTAATGCTAATGAAAAAAAAAGATAATTTTTTTTTACATTTTTTGCAACTGAAAAGCAACAATTATATCTCACTTGTTGTATTGTCATAATTTTTATACTCAAATTATTGTTTCAATTATTGTGGTTTTGTTTCTTATTACTAGCATGACTGACTTCTTAATATAGCTGGTATAGCTTGAGATAGCTGACTTTTTTTATCTTCGATACAGATGCAAGCATTGCGATCTTTTTTTTTTTTTTACGGTTGATGTGCATCATAAAATAATAGAAAATACTGAGGAGCAGTCGATAGGATCTCGTGCAACAGAAGTTCTCTTTTGTCTTTCTACTTTGAATTTATTTATTCACATAATTCTGATTGCCACAGAAAGCGTTACTGGTTCGTTTTGTTGCAATGACTCTCTGAGTATAAGAAAAGTGATCTTTACATTGACAGAAAAAAAAAAAAAGGTTCCTCGAAAGCTTCTCTGACGCGAATATTATTTTATTTTCTCTGCTATTCCACAACTGTATTCGCAGAAACACAAAAAATATTATTCTTCGATAAAACGAAGTAGAATTTTTTTAAAAAGGCACTACAAACGAATCCATAAAAAGAGAAGAAAGAAAGTGCAAGCTGAGCTGATTTTACTATATAAGAAGTGCAGTCTGGAAAGGGAAGATCAGAGGACCACACAACGTCCAGAATCAGGTTAATACTATTCTGTGAGGTTCAAAAATACTATTTTATATTCCTTATTTATTTTTGCACACGCGGTATCTGGTGTGTCTGCTGAAAAGTGAACGAAATATTTATTTTTTTCGCAGTAGCACAGCTGGAAAAGTCAGCTGGTACGAGCGGCGGAGAGGACTGCAAAGCCAAAAAGATATTAAACCATTTGGTGAATACTCGCTGCTATTTAATGCTTTTATCCTTGATCCCTTAGCTGCGTTTCTTTCAGTAAGTAGTTGCTTTCATGCTGTGCTCGTTGGATTTTTTTTTCCTATTTTTTTACTTATTTATGTTTGGACCATAAAAAAATAATGTTTATTGTTGTGGGGTTCTAGACTTCCGTGATTTTTGACTACCATATATTTACTATTTCCTCTGAATAAGTCTCGGTAAAACGAATAGAATGGCTCGTGGTAAGAAAAAAACCAATATCAAAAAGTATGCCGATGGTACCTTCGTCTCGACCTTCTGCTGCCAAGGACACGGCACATTTCATTCGAAGGGGAAGGGTAATTCGTGGACATCCCATCATGCAGCTGTGGTTTACGAACTCACGTTGCCCCCTGAGCGAGTGGAGACGCTGAGCCTGCGCGAGGGTGATGTAGAGTTTCGGGAGATCTATCGCTTCGGGCAGAAGTCAAAGTTAGACCCCAATGGCCCGTACATTCGCCCCTTCTTTCCGGCGAAAGAAGTCAATCGAATGAAGAAAAAGCTCGCAAAGAGGTTCATGAAGCGCATCCAGAGCTACCATGGAAGTAGGGTAGTGGCACCCAATGAGCACCAGCCGCTTGTGGCAGAGGTCAGTAAAAATCAGCCCCCTCACATATCAGAATTATGTGAGCGTTGCAAATTCCATCCTGGAGCGTGTGGTGTCATCGAAGTTGTTGAGGGCGTCTTCTTTCAAGTGGTAGATTCCAAAGCTTTCAAAGAACGTTCCAAGATGCTCAAAGATCTGAAAAGTGCTTGCAAGGGAGGCCGGTGCATTCCTAAATCTTGCAGAAGATTATACCACCAAACGGATGAGGACATTGCCAACATCATCTTGGAGACGCAAGAAATGAAACGCGGTGCTGTGGGATTGTTCGGCGGTGGTATCTATTTCGCTGCATCTCCCGAAGAGACGGTACTGAAGGCTCACCGAAAGGGTGTGATACTGGAGTGCATTGTCTACCTGGGTAACCCATACCAAGTGCATGCACCACAACCAGAAATGACGTTCAAGACGTTGACGGACATGAAAGACGATGCTCGCCCTGGAGTGCAGTTCCATTCTCTGCACGGAAAGAAAACGAAAGATTTTTTACGGAGCGGAGATGAATACGTCGTCTACAATAAAGATCAAGTGCTTCACATTCGCAAAGCGGACCGCGGAGCCCATTCCAAGTGAGGATGAAGCAGTTTTTTAACAAGAGAAGTATAGAATCCAAGTGAGAAGCACCAATGAACGGAAAGCGTCCCCATAGCTCAAGACAAAGAAACCTGCCATTGTGCGGCTCGTATTTTAGTTTTACTCTAATATGTGTGGTCTGAAGGGAACAGCAGAGGACCACACGACGTCCTGAATCAGGTTGATACTATTCGGTGATGCGTAGTTAAGTTTTTTTCTTTTTTTTTATTATAAATAATCTATAAATTTATTTTTGGCACAGGTTGCAGTACATTTTTTTTTGAGTACCATTTATCTGTGCCTTTGATAGCCTTCGAGGGTTTGTGGGAATGAATGCCTGTGTGTCTCTTAAAGAAGTGAAAGCAGCACGGTGTGGTCTTAGGGTAGTCCAAAACAAAGAATGTAAGGGTTCTGGAGCGCGAAGTGTGGAATTGAACTGATAAGCTCCAATGAAATGAAAGCGGCCCTATAGTCCAAAGATACCTGCCATTGTGCGGCTTGTAATTTAGTCGTACTCTAATACGTGCGGTCTGAAGGGAACAGCAGAGGATCACACGACGTCCAGAATCAGGTTGATACTATTCTGTGATGCGTAACTAATGTTTTTTTTCTTCTATTTTTTTTAAAAATAATCTATATTTATTTTTGGCACAGGTTGCAGTACATTTCTTTTGAGTACCATGTATCTGTGCCTTTGATAGCCTTCGACAGTTTGTGGGAATGAATGCCTGTGTGTCTCTTAAGGAAGTGAAAGCAGCACGGTGTGGTCTTAGGGTAGCCCAAAACAAAGAATGTAAGGGTTCTGGAGCGCGAAGTGTGGAATTGAACTGATATGCTCCAATGAAATGAAAGCGGCCCTATAGTCCAAAGATACCTGCCATTAGTGCGGCTTGTATTTTATTCTTATCCGAATACTGTGTCGTCTATTGTAAAAAAATAATAATAGTAATTATGTTTTGAAGGTTTTGTTTTTGTAATAGGTTAGAAGGTATCGGTTAGATCTTATTAATGATGTCATTCTTAAATGCTACTATATCTCGCCTAATTTTTTTTCTATTACTATTATTAATACTTTAAACTATTTCGAAAAAGTGTGACGTGAAAAGGGAGCAAAATTGTGCATTACTGATTTCTCAACCCATTAGAGTTGCTGGTGGTGTTATAGGACTACCAGATGCGATACAATAGGGTAGTGCGCTTTCAAACTGTACAGGGAAGTCATTCCTTAAGTCTATCGGCACCGGCGCAGCAGCCGGTTGCTCATTCTGTTAGTTCCTCCTCTCAGAGATCTCCTCTTCGATGTCTGTTGTCCTCTTTGCGTTCAGAATCGAGTCCCACGAATGCTCCGCATTTTGGTGTGTATAAGCCCTGTGGATTGCCGTATACGGGGTCTGAAGCAGCTGCAGAGGATTCTCTCGTGTCCCGGGTCGCGGCCGTGGCGCCAGCCGCTCGCTTCTCCCGTGTGGCCCTCCCAATGCCTTCGCGTTTGCGTCAGCACCCCTCTAGCGGTGATCCTGGATGTGCATACGATAAAGGTTTGACCATTGTCTCTACCCAGACGGAAGGGTCCCAAGTGATACGCCATGCGGCTCGGCTGGGCTTTGTTCGAGGTGTTTACCGGGTGGTGTGTCGTCTGCCCAGCGGACTGGGAAACCATTTGCACCGCGTGTGGCAGTCCTCGGAGTCGGTCGCTCCACCGGTCCATCGTCTTCCCACTCTCTCGGGTTCCGCCCTGCTTAATCCCTACGTGCATCAGTTCCTTCATCGTCAAGAGGGTAAAGACC
The DNA here is from genome assembly GCA_030849815.1 of Vickermania spadyakhi. NCBI lineage: Eukaryota > Euglenozoa > Kinetoplastea > Trypanosomatida > Trypanosomatidae > Vickermania > Vickermania spadyakhi. The sequence continues at coordinate 60,156 of JASAOA010001784.1, forward strand.
CCTCGGCTGGTGTCTCCGGAGCCGGAAGGAGGGGCAGTGCGAAGACAGGGATTCCGTTAGGCGTGGAAGGGGCGGCCCTCCATCTTCTGTACCAGCCGCATCCTCTGTTGCAGGGTCACTTGGTGGATATCCAGCGCGGGGAGCTTCGCCGAACTGGTTTTCTGCACGCTACCCTGCGCAATGCCGCCGCACCGTTACCACTGAGTTGGGCAGAAGCCGCGGCAAAGAAGTCCAGGCTGGATCAGCTGTTCATGTCCTTCAGCTCTGGCCCCTCCACCCCTCTACCGTTTCCAGCAGACCAGCAGGGGCATCCCTGGATTCCTGCGGACGAGCGCCTTGTTGTGACGGTGGATCCGCGACTCTGCGGCGCAGAGGGGAAGAAGAGGGGCGGAGTCCAGGAAGGCTCTCGCAGACGGCCCCTCACGAAACGGGTGTCTTTGCATTTTCACCTGTTGGCGCTCTCACCGCATATGGGCGGCGCTCCTTCAGCAGAGAGCATCGACACCACTCCTGTAAATCGCACGGCGTTGTACGAGGTGCACACGGACGGGGCCGTCACAGCGGAGGAGATTCAAGCGGTTTTCGCAGCAGAAGGTTTTATTGTGGTGAATGACTTTGTGCACGATCTGTCACTCGCACAGGCCATGCACCAAGTGTGCGTGGGAGTGCGGGAAATGAGCCCGGCTCAGCGTAGCGCGGTGCTGTTCGCTGAACACGAGGAGCACACGGAGTTGCCGATGCGACTGCACCACTGGCTGTCATCCTCCAGTAGCACCGCCGAGACTCTAGTCTATCGTCCTTTAGCTTCTCACTCGCTGGAGCTCATGGATGAATGGTGGCACACCGTCGCGCAGAATTCAGCGATGCCCGTTCCGCAGCGAGCTGCACAGCATCTCCCGTCGGCCCATTGGACTCCGACGCAGATGGCCCGTCGACTGGTCTGGCACCTTCTCCGTGACCCGCTGACTTTCCAGTCCTCTCAAGGCCTCTACCACACTTCCCGAGACGCTTCCCCGCTCTCATCACCTGCGGAATCGGTCGCTGCCTTAGCGTTGGGGCCAGGGGTGGAGTGCATTTCATGGCACTTCCCGGATCCACAAAATACGGAGAACTTGCGTGCGCTGCAGTACGCGTTACAGTTTGCGCTTCAAGGTGGCCGGCACGGAGGCATCCCATCGAGGACTTTTATGACCCATGACACCACAGACTCCGAGGGAAGCGCAGAGGAGGGAGTTCTTCCCACGGAAGACTTACTTCCCACATCCCTGAGGCGTCGTGTTCAACGAGGCTTAGTCTATGAGACCGTCGGCTGCTGTGGGGCAGAGTCTCTTTCCAGCACCTTGGACACGAGGAGCGGCTCCGCTGCTCTGCTGTACGGCGAGATGCCCGGAGACTGTCTGCCGCCAGTAGAAGAGCAGCTGGCGCAGAGAGTGAGTCGTAGCGGCTCCCCTTCACACGTGTTCGCTGCCGGGGAAGGTGAGCAGCACCGCCAGAATGTCCGACCTTCTACCCGTCTTTCCCGATCTCCATCTGTTCGCTGTAGTACGTCATTGGCCATATGGCTCTTGGCCGGAAGGACCCCTAGTGTCCATCCGTCTGAAGACACTAGATCATTGGATCAGACGGGCTCTGTGGAAAGGGAGGCACTCCTAAAGCTTGTGAATTCGTGGAGAATGTTAGCCACTGGCGTACCAGTTTTTCCAGTGCTAAAACCGTTCTACCGCCAGTGGGCGGAGAAACATCAATTCAGACATTCAGATTCTGAAGACGTCCCTCGAAATTCCGAACTCGATACGGCTGCCTTTGCATTCGTTCGGGCGGAAGAATTGCCCACCGCCGTATCTTGTGCTTATTGTGAAGCTTCGCGGGGACCAGAGCCATCATTAGCAGTGGTTCCACCTCACACATGGGAGTACTGCCCTCTCCGACTTCGCAGCGTCCCACAAGCGGAGAAAAACTTTCATAGCGCTTCCCCTTCTAAAAATAATTTGTTATTTCCCAATGCCCCAACGAAAGACGAGGGTGGTGGACCTACCGGAGCTTCCCCTCCGTCCGTGCTGCTCACGAGTGTGGAAGAAATGCAGCTCGCCCTTCATGGTGCCAAGCCTTCCCACTCGACGGGCCCACTCGTCCAGATTCCTTCCCGTGCACTGACTCGCCCGCCAATGGATCCCAAGCACTGGAGCGCCATGAATCGCCAAAAACCGCCAATGCAGCGCCGCACCATTCGGTGTGCCTACTGCTTTGGCAAGCATCACATCACTCAGTGCCCGCAGTTACAAGGAGGCGAAGTGGTGGAGCCTGGCGCCGTACAGCAGATGCGGGCCGAAGAACGTCGAGCACGCCATCATATGCCCAGTGGCTCAGCGATGCGCACACAAGCCGGCAGTGGCTCGTTGTTAGCGGATTCCTTTTTGGCAAAGATGCCAAAGTGAGAGACACAGAAGCCGTAGAATGCATGCTGCGAAGAGCAACTCACTGCTTTTGGTTTCAACGAAAAAATACACTATTAGAGTACTATTGGGGTACTAAGAGGGGTGGGTGGGGAGGTTCTTCTTCACTACCTCTTCTTCAGCTCTCTAAAGAACGCATTAAAATATTGACGAGAGAAGAGGAAGAATGAAATTCATAACGCAGAAAAAATGGATGGAGGATTATGCTCTTCATTTGCTGAAGCACAACTATGATTTGCTTTTTGCTTTCTTTCTCGTTGATTTGATCAATGTAATTCGTGGTTCATTCATGTCTCCTTTGTTTTCTCCTATCTTTTCTGTATGATTCTCTATCGGATATGCTTTAGTCAGTAAAAGTAGAGTACTGTGAGGAGTAAATACAAGGCTGACCTTGTCTCTTACCTGAATTTATACTTGCATTAAGCTTCACATTATTCAAGAATAGATACATCTCGTCTATCGAATCTTCGTGTTTACCCTATGTGGAGTAAATTTCAAAGCCGAATCACCACTTTGGTGGAACGTCTCGATCAGGACGAAGACGAAGAGGATGAAGAAGAACAGCCGGAGGACTCTTTCCGCTCGCATTTGCCGAGCTCTGAATCCAATCCCACCAACGCGGTGGCAGTCGCTGCGGTGGGTCACAGCAATAGGGCCCCGGAGCCACTCAATGTCCTTCACACCACCACGAGTCCCCATCCGACACACCGGCCCGAGGTCGTCCGGCCGCCAACGGCCCACCCATCCACGCCAGTCCGCGTGACGCCTTTCCGCGCAGCAGAGGGCTGGGATGACGAGGGAGGCAATGACCCCACAACACAGGATAGTAACGATGCCGACACAACGGCACCACCACGGAAAGGCCTCTCGTCCTTCACGGGCCACACACCTCCGGCACGACACATCGAGCCTTCTATCCTGAAGGGCAGCCTCCAACCCCATTCCCTGGATCAGACTTTCGCAGAGAGGGCGTTCGCTGATTCAGCTCCTCAGCGCCGCTCCACATCGACACCGAGGAGCTCTGCAGGCGTGAGAGAGGAACGTCTTCCCGCGACCATTGCCATCCGCTCGGTGGTGGAATGCCAGGAAAAGCTGTATGAGATGCAGGAGGCTCTAAGCAGTTTACGGGAGGAGGGTATTCATGCGCTGAGTGACCATCAACAGAACTTGGCTCACGTGACTGAGAGGATTCTCCACCGCGTTCAGGCGGAGCAGGGCTCCATACAAGCCTTGGAGCAGGAAGTGCAGACCCTGCGGCAATCCCTTGTCGCAGAAAGGTCTGCGAGTGCGGTGTCGCTCAAGAAACTTCAACATGAGAAGGAAATGCTGGAGACGAAGACACAGCGGCTGGAGCAGTTTCAGAAGGACAGGGACAACGCTCACGTCCCAGTGGTCGCTGCCTCCGCGTCCGTTGACGGTGAAGTGGGCTCCACCACAGAACTTCAAGAATTATTGCAAGAAAAGCAGCGTGAACTGGAAGTCCTTCGCGAAGAGAACACCGCATTGCGTCACGCGCAAGACGTGTCAAATGCCGATCGTGAGGCTGCGGAGGCCAAACATAATGCAGCTTTGGAAGCCGCGGAGCAGCTCCGTCAGGAGGTCGAGGCTCGCGCACACGAATCCGAGCAGCTGGCCCTCATCAGAGGCAGGGAGGACGGGCAAAAGGAGGCACTGGCGCACAGTAGCGCGGAACGGAAGCAGTTGCGGGCCGAGATGGATGCCGAAAAGAAGGCCCTTTTGGATCAGCTGAATTCGGCTGAGATCACCCTTGCGCAGGTAAAGCGCGAGGTCTTTGAGCGTGAGGAGAAAATCGAGCGGCTGCAGAAGGAGGCAACTTCTTCGCAAGCGGTGCAGCGAGAGTTGGTTCACCTTCGCTCGCAGCTCAAGGAGACAAAGGATCACTCCTCGACGGCTCAGCAGCAGTATGAGAAGCACATGGCAGCCGCAACGAAGCTGAACAATACAATGAAGCAGCAGATGGAAGATTATGAGGAACAGCTGGGAAAGGTGGAGGAGGTTCTCACGGAAGCGCTAGGAAAAGCAGGAGTTGAAATCCCAGAGAAGGTGACAAACATGGACCTGCTCGTGCAATTTGTTTCTAGCGAGTTCCTTCAGCTGAGCGAGATGACGGATAACGCGGAAATGGTCCAGTCGGAGTGGGAGCGGACGTACCAAAAGGCCAAGGATGTTAATCAGTCCCTCCAACAGCAGCTGAACGATGCTTGGCGGACCGTTGGCGAGCTGCGTGAGTCGCTGTCGCTGAAGGAGGAAGCCGCGACCCAGCTGGGAGCGCAGCTCTCGGAGGGTCAGCGCCGCTGTGAGCATCTTCAAGGGCAGCTCTCCCTGCTCACGAATCAGCTGGAAACATTTGAAAGCCGTCGTTTGCTGGATGAAGTGGAGGAGCAGGAAGGTCAACGGCATGTACAGGAAGTCGCTGCGTTGCAGACAGAGGTGGAGAACCTGCACGAGCTACTGCGGGTCCGTGAGGAGGAGCTCAGCATGGCGCACGCCAGTGTGGATAATCTACAACACGCGCTAGACAGCTTCAAATCCAGTCGAGAGCGAGACGTAGCAGCACAAACCGCTCAGCTCCAGAGTGAGGTGGACGCCATGCGAAAGCGGCTCGAGCAGCAGCACGCGGTGGAGAAGCAGCACCAGGAGGCGATGCAGCAGCTGAAGGTGGCTCACGAGGCACAGTTGGCGGCGAAGTACCAGGAGCTGACGTCCCTGCACATCAAGCTGGCGGAGCTCCGGAAGCATCGGGGGGGCGAGGCCAACGGCATCGCCACTGCCCCATCAGGAGGGGGGGAGAGTATGCAGGATCTGGTCGACAAGCAGCTGCTGGCACAGGTGTTTGCCAACTTCATCCACGCCTTTGTCGAGCAGCGTCGTGAAACGCCTGAGATTCTCAAAGTCTTGTGTGGACTACTGAACTGGGACGAGGCCATGCAAGAGAAGGTCGGGCTGCTCCCTGGGCCGTCGAACCCTCAACTCCCCTCCGGGACGGGAGCCGTGCCGGTGCTGCAGCCCGCAGCCAAGTTCGGGGGCCGCATCAACCTGGGGGGGCGTCTCTCTGGTCTTAAGCAGCGCTTTTCCGTGGCACGCTCAACGACAGCAAATCCCTCTCGTGCGGCGGAAGGACCGACCTCCTCCTCGGCGGGTGGGCGCCAGGGCAGTCTCGGAGCACTGTGGGTGGAGTTCCTCCTCAAGGAGAGCGATCGCAACGGCACTGCGGACCCCGTCGGCGCCACTGCCCCTGGTGCGGTGGGAGGGGGAAGCGAAGCGGAGGACAATGACACGCTGCGCGGCGCCACACCCCTTCGCCATGTCTCTGCCGCTGGCGGACGCGGGGGTCACAGCACTCCCACCAGCCCCAGAGGGGAATCCCCGATGCCTCGGCCTCTTCCACCTGTTCCTGGACGGGCGTAGCTGCTACACGAAGGCGAAGAATCTATCAACCCTCTGGGGGAGGGGAGCCTCTAAAGCGGATGGACGGGGCTGTTCTGTTGTGTGGTTTCATGTCTTTCCTGCATACAGTCTTCTTAACTTTGGAAAAAACAAAGAAGGAGAAACAATAAAAGAGCTCATTGAAAAGCTTCGCTGGATCATTAGCATTGAATTTCAATGAATGCATCATTATTTTTTTTTTTTCTCACATTTTTTCTACCCGATTTTTATTTATGCTGTATTTTGTGTTCGTATTACTATTATAGTTGATAATTTGATCATTTTGTTTCCTGTCTCTTTCTAAGCAATACAGGCTTTTAAAAAAAAGTGAAGAGCATCATTTATCTTAATCTCGAACTGAAGATACGCGAGTCGCCTCTGAAGATAAATAATCAGGGTACGTAAACGTCAAGAAATAAGTAAACATATATATTTATATATATGCCAAAAGGCATTTCTAAAGTACCGTTTTCCTTCATTCTTGTGTAGGGGTACTACCGCTTGCCATTTACCCGATCAACTTCCACTCACACGCATATATCTCTACATTATATTATATCATATTATTTATACTAAAGGAAAAGAAATTCTTGCTAGTGAATGGAAGTGTATATAGACCCCTTCAGCAGTGACAATGAGTCACTGACGGCCACGCACATCCTTATAGAGCACCTCCCCAAGGCCTCTGCTCGAAGCGGTATGGGAGGGTCCTCTGACACTTCCAGCTACCGCAGGAAACGCAAAACAGCTGGTGGGTGGGCCACGTCCTCGCATGGCTCCAACTGCCGCACCAAGCGGTCCAGTCGGCGCAGAGATTTGGCACACCCCTCGTGGTTCACCACCTCCACTTACTGCGTAGAGCGGGACGAGGAGGAGGACGAAATCCCGTTACCCAGCAGTGCGAGCGGCCCTGCGCGCGCCCGGCCACCGTCGCCATTCAGCGCGGGGCACTCGCCGCTCACCGTATCGTCCTCGCCGTACGTCGTCGTGGAAGGCCCATGCCATACGATGGAGTTGACCGCCACCGTCACGGCACACCAGGGAAGCGGTGGTCCGTCCAGAAATCACGCCTTAACGCAGAGTCCTCTCCATTGTGGGGCAAGCAGTTATGAGTGCGGGGACATCCCGGCCTCGCGGTCCACACAGAGGGTGGTGCCACCGCCCACTCCGAAGATCAGCATGGCGCCGAACTCCCGGCTGCTGAGCAGCAGCTCCGTGAGCTCCACCCTTCCACCGTATGTGCTCAAGAGTAAGAAGCTCCGTCGGAAGATTCAGCACCCCTCGTCCTCGGAGGTGATCGAAGAAACCCAGGGCAGAGGCTTAGGGCATCGTAGCTTCTCGGCTACAGTGGAGGCGCTGGCGTCGAAGGCGCAGAAAGCGCAGCCCTTCTTCAACGCGGAGCTCCCCTCACGGCCGCAGGTGCCGCACTCCTACTACATTTCCCCGATTCATCAACGAGTGGCCGAGGCGGAGGACCCAAACTCCAGGAGGGCTGCCCTCGCTCCTGTACGACCGTCGGACCGACTTCCACGAAAGCGCCGAGCCAATGAGGTGTGCAGCCAAAGTAGTGAGAGCAGCAGCCGTGCCAGTCGTCGCCGCCGTCGACGGCTCGAAGAAGTGCACTCTCCGGTGATGCATGCCTTGCCCGCACCCAGTTTGTTGCTGCCCCCGCTGATGCTGCCGCCTACCCGAACCGGGATTACGGAACGAGAGCGACAGCTGGAGCAGCTGTTTGGTGCTGCAGGTATGGAGGAGGACGACACCATGGACACTCCCTTTTGGTCTTGAGCTCCCCTCACGACACCGTCTGATATTTCCCTTCGTTCTTCGTGGTTATGGGCCAATGCAATCGTCTTTTATTCCGGGTGTTTTTCGGTTTGTTGCCTGCTCGTGAATTCGATGGTGGAAGAAGGGTGATGATCGATCGGGTTAGTAGGCCACAAACCGGCGACTGTGTGCGTGCCACAAAGGTTTAAACAATAAACAGGAGTAAAATAAAAGGATGTGTGTAGCAACGTATCTGTGCCCCATCGTCGCTACTGTAAAAGAAAGATAAGATCATAAAAGAATAAGGTAACGCAAGTAGAGCAGGTTTTTTTATTTTCATTTCTCTCCTTCTTCTTAACAGAAAAAGAAGGAGAGACAAGTCTTGACAAGTGATGAGTGAACAACTGGATAAGTGAACAGAAGGGCTACGATTTGATAGCGTTCCTATAGCGAGCGTTTGATATCGAGCATTACGGCTAGCTGACTCCACAACAATATATCTATTATATTATTGCCGTTTCTGTAGGTCCTTAATAATGTAAAGTTAGAAGAAAAACAATTAAAAAAAAGCACAATGAAAAACCTCGTATATGGGAAAGAATTACTGTTTTTCGATCTTCTCTCGTTTAATGGCTTCTTCCATTAACTTCACCAACAGGTCTCAATGAGCTTCTGTGTTGTTGTATCAAGCTCCATTTATGTGAATTCTTTACGGACTGTTTCTCCAGTGCTTCAGTATTGTTTTTCTTGTTATTCTCTCTCACATTTTTTCTTATAACGCAATATCGCATCGAAAACTATTAATCATTCGCGCTGCGGTAAGGGGGGAAAATAATAATCGAATTACATAAAGCAGCAGCATTATTAAAAGCACATCACGTGTAAGAAACGGATTGATTTAGACGAGGGGGACGCTACGCGGTACACAAAGTAGTGATAAAAAAGGGAACATAGCGAATCGTCAATCGGTGGTGGTGTTTTGTGACACGCTGTAATCCTTTGCCATGTCTACTGGAAATGATGGTGGAGCGGGCTCGAGCCGTCAGCTGACGAAGGAGGGCTTGCTGCAGATGGATTACTACCAAATCTACGGCCTTCCCACGCTTTCCTCTACAGGAATCGACAAGGAGCACATTCGTCGGCAATACCGCCGGTTATCGCTGCGATTCCACCCGGACAAGGACCCCTCCGCCGAGGCGCGATCGGTTTTTGAGCGCGTCAAGGTCGCCTGCGAGACGCTGCTGGACGACGAGTTGCGTGCATCCTACGACGCTTCCTTCCGAGCGTCGAGTGGGCTGAGTGAGGGGGACCGACCGGGCTGTCGTAGCACCACCGGCGGTGTCTCCGACACCACACGCCGGGCAGCAGAAGACGCTCGCTTTGCGGAAGAGATATTGAAGTCTCGAGACGCGCAGGCGCGGGCGGAGCGGGCGGCGCAGCGCAGAGCCGCGGAGGAGAAGGAAGCCCTCGCGCAGCGAATGGCGGAGGAGCTCACGCAGAGCACTGATGCGCCGTTTCGCGAGATGGAGGCGAGTCTGGTGCGGGAGTGGAACATTGATGAGGACCTTCTGGCCCAGAAGGAGGCGGAGGGAGTTCGTCTGCTGAAGCAGCTCCGCGAGTGGTACGCGCCACGCAGGGAGGAGAAATATGAGAAAGGCGATGGCTCTCCCGCACAACGACGCAAGGTGGAAACGCAAGATTCTTGGAAGGTATAAGGTATTTGTAAAGAATATCTGGCGCAGCGTGAGTGTTACGAGTGAAGCGAGAAACAATAGTACAGCAGAGAGGGGTTTTGTTTGAAGTATGATTGCGCTTGCTCGTTTTATGCTTATTATTATTTTTTACGGCTCTTGAATCTCCTTTGGCTTGCTTGTCTGCTGTCGTTATGTTAGATCAGAGATGATTAAATGAAGGAACCAGAACGCTCAATGTATCTCTCTTGTCACTAAATCTATGCATATTGTACGATTTGAGGTATTTCATATTGTTTTATTCCCTCCTTTTTATTATTATTACTATTACTTCTATGATGAACTTATTAGTCAACTTATATTTCACATAGATCCTTAGATATATCTTTTTTTCTTTCTGTGGTTCGTAATAGTATCATCTTAGTGGTGTAAGATACAGTATTCAGATCGCATAAGAGATAGACGGCATCCTTCCTTATTGGATTGCGCTTTTTAAACCACTATTATTTAACATTCTACGTCTCCCAAGTGGAATCACTTTATTACTCTTTCTTTTATTTGCGACCACTTCCGCCTTGAAATATTTTGTAAAAAACACATTGTACATCTATCTACCTGTAACCCATTCACTCAACTAGCAAAATGCTAGCGAACCGCGTGCTGACGGAGGAGCAGACCGTTATTCGGCGATCCTTTATTGATTTCTTTCAACATGATAAGTACCGAGACAAGTACCACCGCCGTGTGGATCACATGATGTCCAGCGGCTCCTCGAGGCTTTTGATGAACATGGGAGATCTGCTGGACTACATTCCATCCTTAAGTGGAGTCGACGTCCTGGACGAGGGCCTCCTTACCTCTATGGGCGTTGGCATCGTTAATTCTCCAGGTAAATACGTTCCACTACTCGAGCTCGCACTACACGACGTGGTGGTGGAGCAGCAGCCTAACTACCTCAAGGTGGATTACCGCACTCGCGCGGTTCACGTCGCTTTCGACGGCCCTGTAGGTCAGATTCTCTCTCCACGTGAACTCTATGCTCGTCATCTCAATACGATGGTCGCGCTCGAAGGGATTATCACTCGCCAGTCCACCAACCGGCCACGGGTGTTGGAGAGCGTCCACTACTGCCCCGTGACGAACCGCTTCATTCGAAAGGAGTTTCGTGATCAGCTCACCCCCATGATCGACAGCTCGCACCTCCCAACCGTCAACGTGATGCCAAAGACAGACATGGAAGGAAACCCGCTCCGTACCGAGCTGGGCCTCTCTAGCTTCGTGGATTCCCAGTGTGCCATTCTACAGGAAGCTCCTGAGCGAGCCCCTACGGGTCAGCTTCCTCGTCAGGTAGAACTCCGCTTTGACGACGACCTGGTGGATCGAGTGAAGCCTGGTGATCGCGTGGTTGTGGTAGGGGTGTTCATGCCCTACACGTCTTCGGATCACAAAACCTTTCAGTCCATCGTGCTGGTGAACCATGTGGTGAACACAGCGACCGCCTCCACGGTGGATTTTAACTCCATTACTGCCTCTACGGAAGCGGAGCGCCAGGAGGGCATTCCTCGTCAGGTTTCGGCTATCGAAAACCATCTTTTTGCCTTTGCGCGTCGAATGACGCAGCAATATGGGCCTTCAGGGGTGCTGCATATGCTGTCCAAGTCGATCGCACCGACGATTTACGGGATGCCGAACGAAAAAAGCTCTGTTCTTCTATTAATGGTAGGAGGAGTCGAACGGCAGGCCCATCACACGCACGTTCGCGGTGATATTAACATTCTCCTCGTTGGCGAGCCATCCACGGCCAAGTCGCAGCTTCTTCGGTTTGTGCTGTCGGTGTCCCCCTTGGCACTCAGCACCACGGGGAAGGGGTCCAGTGGTGTGGGGTTAACCGCGGCCGTGGCGGTGGACAGCTACACGGGCGAGCGCTCTCTCTCGGCTGGAGCTATGGTTCTAGCGGATCGGGGCATTCTGTGCATTGATGAGTTTGATAAGATGGGTGCGCAGGACAGAGTCGCAATGCACGAGGCGATGGAGCAGCAGACGGTGACTATTGCGAAGGCGGGCATTCACGCCTCTCTCAACGCCCGTTGCAGTGTTTTAGCCGCGGCGAATCCCATTTACGGCTTCTACTCGGTGCAGCACCGCCTGGCATTTAATGTGGGGCTTCCGGAGTCCCTTTTGTCACGTTTTGACTTGACGTTTATCATCCTCGATCAGCATAGCTCAGAGTACAATCGACGAATTGGGAACTATATTCTTCGGAATCACATGACCGCTCAGCCAGTGGGCTTTGACCCTGTGGTGATTCAAACAGTGGTCGGCAACGAAACACGAAGCAGTACCTTTCGCGACCACGCCGGGACAGGGACGGGGTCCCTCGCGGAAGATCTCCCGGACTCCTTCACCATGTCGACCAACAGCACCGGTGAGCCGATCCCCAGCGTGGACTTTCTGCGCGCGTATATTCAACTCGCCAAGCAAGGTGCTCCTCTGCTGACGGAGCATTCCCAACAGCTGGTGAGCGACAACTACGTGCAGCTCCGTGCGGAGCAGCAGGAGGATGGGGCCGGGCGAGACGGCTTCTTTATCACCGCTAGAACGCTGGAGGCCATTGTACGGCTCTCCACGGCACACGCCAAGTTGCGTCTCTCCAGTCTGGTGGAGCAGGTGGATGTGGACGTGGCGATGCGACTCTTGAGGGCATCGGTCCACGCCGCCACCAGCGCCACCCAGCAGCGCGATGCGGACCACCAGCAAACCCTCCAGGAGGCTCAGCCGAACGGGGTGGGGAGTCGGGCAGGGGAAGCGGTGGAAATCTCAAGGGAACACAAACGGGGTAGAGAGGAGCTGGTAGAGCCGAGCTCCGTGACGGGTCCACCGACGAGTCTGACCACCGCAACCACGGGACTGCTGCCTCGTCATGTGGTAGAGTCTCTAAAGGGGTTTCAGCGAGACCGTCGGAGTACAGTGGGGTTAGCCGAGCTGCGTCAGCGGCTGGTGGCCTCGGGTCATCTGGTAGGTCGAGACGAGCCGGAAGAGACATCCATGCTCCGCTCCACTCTCGCCTCCATGCACGGAGACGTGTTTATTTTCGAAAGCGGTGATGAAGGTGGGGATGATGTGATTCAATTCATCTAAGCACAACTAGAGCACAGGTAGAAGAGAGAGAGAGAGAGAAAGGAGTACCTAGAGAAGAAAGAAGTTTGTCGCCTTCCCTCATCGTGTGACTACTTTCAATGCAATTCTTCTCACTGCACCTCGAGCATTTCGCTGCAGAAATAGGAAGCATCTTCTTGTTTCTCCATTCAAGCTTAAAACTTGTAGATTTTTGTGCTTGGTGTGTGGGGGTTGTATTTACTGTTTACGTTCTTGAACATCGAGCAGATCTCTAGCGGTATGACGTGAAAGGGACATAAAACGATGTGGAGATTCGCTGAAAATTCGGTTCTTTCTTTAGATTTTAAAGTTTGGTTCACCTTAAACGGTTGATGGGGGAACACCAGTACTAGCATATTGCATTATTATTATTATTATTTTGTGCAAAATGCCTTTTTTGATGTTCCCTCTGCGCTTTAAGGGAAAAACATTTCAGTTTGATTTTTTTCTTACTCTTGGTTCTTTTACTCTCTCGCTTCTGTTTTCCAAGGATGCGTGGGTTACATGTCGTTTTTCATAGCATTAGCTGTAACTCCACCAGGCCATTCTGAACTGAATAATTGTTTTCAGTCTTTAGTGCGACGAACCAAGATTCGACCCTTCGATGTTCTCGACTTCGCAAGTGCGAACTCCACACAGGGGGTTTAGTTCAACTCTGTCTCAGCACTCTTCACGAGTTATTGGTGCTAGTGTTCCGGTTTTTAAGCAGTTTCCATTCCAAGCCCAGGAAGTCTTGCAATTATACAAGCAGTTTCTACGCCTCATTTACTCGTCGCATCGTCCAGAAGAGCAGCGCGAGTTGCGGTACCGGCTACGACATGAGTTTCATAGTCGTCTGCACCTACGCGGTCATCGCACCATAGCGGCAGCTATCCGGCGCGGGAGAGGGGTGCTGGAGTTCCAGGAGCAACTGGCTGACACCAAAACTCCGCATGCCATCACCCCCCGCGGAGCCACCTCTGTGAATGGTGCATGGCCGCAGTTCCAGCAGCTGTTGGGAAATACACTGCCAGGACTTCGTCACTGCCCCAGTTCTCTTCCGGTGCAGCACGCATCTTACGCGATGCCTGCCTCCGCAGCGACGTACTCCCGCAAACGAAGAGGGCCCTTCTAGGCCCTTACATCGGGCTCGCTGGCATGTGCCCATTCTACCGCCCCTCACGAGTAATGGATTCGAAGAATACCCACAACTTCTATTACACTCTTCCCTTCTTTTGGCTCTCTGTATCGTTGTATGTTTCTCCTAATTCATTCCTGGAGGCGATTTTCGACGTCTCATAAAAAATGAGCTTTACAAACAAAATCAAATATGCCGCCTTTTTTTCAATTTTTATTATTTCTTACTTTAATTCGCCAGTACCCTTGTTGCGTTCTTTCGCATGAACCATATTTGCAAAAAGTTAAAAGATAAGCAATTCTGCAACTGTACACTCCCAGACAATCACACCGGGCCGTGTTCATGCGGCCAGAAACACGATAAAATCTGTCATAATGGGCAC